>JAECUM010092984.1:0-108872 GCA_016617855.1 Megalonaias nervosa | reverse complement strand
TTCAGTTCTGGCAATCATGTACTTCACTGTAAGATACATAAGGAAATAGTTTCTATTCAGTTCTGGCAATCATGTACTTCACTGTAAGAGACATAAGGAAATAGTTTCTGTTCAGTTCTGGCAATCATGTACTTCATTGTAAGAGACATAAGGAAATAGTTTCTATTCAGTTCTGGCAATCATGTACTTCACTGTAAGATACATAAGGAAATAGTTTCTGTTCAGTTCTGGCAATCATGTACTTCACTGTAAGAGACATAAGGAAATAGTTTCTATTCAGTTCTGGCAATCATGTACTTCACTGTAAGATACATAAGGAAATAGTTTCTATTCAGTTCTGGCAATCATGTACTTCACTGTAAGAGACATAGTCAGAATAGTTATAACATACAATATTAAACTCAATCAAAGTTGTTAAAATATTATGATATATTGTTTTATAAAAATAAGGAAAAAACTAACGAAATTTCACTCCTGTGCAAATTTAACCATTTGCTATCAGCAATGAGTGCATCATAAAGGGCAACGAGTGCATCATAAAGGGCAACGAGTGCATCATAAAGGGCAATGAGAGCATCATAATGGCAATGAGAGCATCATAAAGGGCAACGAGTGCATCATAAAGAGCAACAAGTGCATATTAAAGAGCTTCACTTACTACAGATCGCATAGCAGGGCTTTAAGAAGAAATGTGTTGGGATCCAAACTCACAACAGGGGCCATAACTCCATCATGGAATGCTGGGAATCCAACTCATTCAAGATTTCATCAATATAAAGATTTATGATGAACTTGTTTGAAACACAACATAGCTATGCTGCAGAAAGATTTATGATGAACTTGTTTGAAACACAACATAGCTATGCTGCGGAATTCCAAGTTAGGAGGCCAGGCAATCATTAGCCATATGCTACGTAAATGATGTCAAGGAACACCTGAATTCATTATAGATTTAATCTATACAATGCTGCATATCAAATTTGGTTGAAATTCAACAACCTGAGTAATGCTTTGAAAACCAAGTAATGCTTTGAAAACCAAAGTCAGAAGAAAAATCAATCTCTGTCAGCAGAGTAGAGGGTCAAGTCTGGGGTAAAGTAAAGTCTGGGGCAGAGCTACTGAAAGAATTCAAACCTGTACAAGTTGTCACCTATGATACGCTGTCTGTAAAATCTGACTGAAAACGAGCAAACCTGACTAAAATTACCATGGTTATTCTAATTCTAGCAATGCTCTAAAGTCAGTGCCCTTCAATTCTAAAGTAGTTAATTTGCATTTTATATATGTGCTCCCAAAATTTAAACTTTTGAGTAAAAATACACAATTGAACAAACTCTTAGCGTAAAAAAATTAAAATTATTTTATTCCTTGAAATCTTTACAATACAAGCAGAGAAAATATCTCAAATGAAGTTCCATTAAAATGATAATAAACCTCTAAACCAAGAAATCTGAATGCAAATGCCAGAGGAATTGATGATGATTAATGCAATGTACAGGTGACTAGTGTATGATGCAGTGAGCTTGTTGTTTGCTGTTCTCTTTGGTCGTTAATTATGTCATTATGTATTCGATATTATAGAACAAATAAAATCCTATTAATTTGTATCCTCTTTCATCACTGAATTAACAATGCAGTTAAGAAATCTGGCAGAACCCAAACTTGATACACTGAATGAACTCCAAAAGACTTCTGTTGTTATAAGGGAATGAGTGCAAATGCGAGTGAGATAAATGAAACAATAACATAATGGTGTGTAAGACTGTGTGTATGAGAATGAGATGAATGAATAATTAA
This sequence comes from Megalonaias nervosa, assembly GCA_016617855.1. Taxonomy (NCBI): domain Eukaryota; kingdom Metazoa; phylum Mollusca; class Bivalvia; order Unionida; family Unionidae; genus Megalonaias; species Megalonaias nervosa. The sequence continues at coordinate 107,075 of JAECUM010092984.1, read as the reverse complement.
CATTATGGTGGGTAAAACTGTGTGTACATGTGAGTGAGATGAATGAAACAAAAACATTATGGTGTGAGATGAAACAATAACATTATGATGGGTATGACTGTATAAGAGTGAGATGAATGAAACAAAAACATTATGGTGTGAGATGAAACAATAACATTATGATGGGTATGACTGTATAAGAGTGAGATGAATGAAACAATAACATTATGATGGGTATGACTGTATAAGAGTGAGATGAATGAAACAATAACATTATGATGGGTATGACTGTATAAGAGTGAGATGAATGAAACAATAACATTATGATGGGTATGACTGTATAAGAGTGAGATGAATGAAACAATAACATTATGATGGGTATGACTGTATAAGAGTGAGATGAATGAAACAATAACATTATGATGGGTACCACTGTGCGTATGTGAGATGAAGGAAACAATAACATAATGGTTGGTACCACTGTGCGTATGTGAGATGAATGAAACAATAACATAATGGTTGGTACCACTGTGCGTATGTGAGATGAATGAAATAATAACATTATGGTGGGTAACACTGTCTGCATATGTGAGTGAGATAATGAACCAATAACATTATGGTGTGAGAGGAATGAAACAATAACAACATTATGGTGGGTAAGGCTATGTGTTTGAGTGTATGAAAGTGAGATGAATGAAACAATAACATTATGATGGGCAAGACTGTATGTATTAAAAATAGCCCATTTTTAGCTGTTATGGTGACTGATATTGGACAATGGAGAGACAGAGATTGTAATCTTTGTTCATTTACATGAATGATGTGATCTTCTTTGTATATAAAGGCAATGACATGTTATATACCATTGTCAATTAACACTGCTGAATAAAAAAGTTAATTCCAGTTTTAATTATTACACCCACTGTCACAAAAATGCATTGTCACAAGGCATCAAAAACTAGATGGATATGCAGAGTTATTAACTGCTAATTAAATAAGATCTTTTGAAGCAAATTATATATTATTTAGTTTATTCCAGTCAAGGCCAAAATTTTGTGAAAGAGGTTGACAGATTAGACTCTATTAATGAGGAAACCAGTAGAAAAAAAAATGGTGGTTGAAAAATGAAATGTTTGCAATTCATAATAAATATTAATGCAAATTGCATTTACCAATATATATATATATATATATATATATATAAAGAGAAGTTGACAACACAACAAAAAGTCATTAAATCTTTATTTTGCAGACGAGAGAATATTAGAATAGAATTCAAATATTTCATCTGTATGTCACAAATCACAATCTTTGTCATTGTCAAAGATAATCCCTCTAAACCCAACACCTTCAGATTTGAAACCCCTCAAAATGCATATGTTACCAGCACCACTCCAAACTGAATGGGGCTAAAAAGGGCTCCTAAATTTGAGTACTGCTGATTCCAATGTCAGAAGATTTGGAAATCACTGGGCATAACTCTTGTAAACATGACAAAACCCATTAAAATATATCTAGGTCTGTGAAACAACATACAAACTGCATGAAATTGCATCAGAATATGTTAAATGGTTTCTGAGCTGTGCTGGATACAAGGATCTGTTGCAGCGGTGATTTAAAACTGATCAAAATTGGGTAAATATTTACATCTAAAACTGGACACTTGAAAGCTAAAAAACTTATAAAGGCACATAAAAATGTAAAAGAAAACTCACCCATGAAATGACATTTAATATTGTACAAGGGTTGAGGAAGCTATGGTAGTTTTGACTGATGGACAGATAAATGATAGACTGATGACATATGAACAAAAAGAGTGATTAAAGGGCTCTAGCAAACTGATGTGGGGCCCAAACAAAAGGAAGACAACAATGGAGATTGTTCATAAACTATATATGCCTGGTAATCTTGACTTTTGGCAAAAAGTGTCAAAGTGATCTAAATACCACAGTGCATCAACCTACATCAAGTTCACGAGGAAAACATTATCACGAGAAATACTTAAAGTCTACCCACCGTTTTGAAGTATTATCTACTGATGTAACATCCATATAAGGTCGTCTGTTTATGTTGTGGTAGCCATTTCTGACTGGTGTTGGAGGTCTGAAACAATGTAAAGAAAAATTCCACATGCATGAAACTGAACATTTGTTGATGTATCTTAATTTGCATCAATGTGTTATTAAAAGTTTATACTAATATTTATTAAAGTTTTATACTGGTATTAAATAAATGGGACTGATTAATGCAACAGCAAAACATGTTGATAAAAATAAGTAAACTGTCACAGAATAAGGCAAGAAATAACTTGGTTTCGCCTTAGAATGATTTGATCATTTTCGTTGTACATGCATACAACATTACCTAGGGTGGATAATTATTTGTTTCAGTTAACTCATTAACCCCTGGCGCCGCGTTTATGCGGCAGGAGGTGGTAGCCTACTTCTGAACTCTGTAGCGTCAAGGTCATGTAGGACACAATAAAGTGGGTGATATTATAGAAAGGTAGACAGATGTAGCTTTACGATGATACCAAATAATATGGATGTTCTAGTTGCACTACAAAATACAGAGGGAAAAATGTAACTTTTTGGACCCGAGTTTTTTCCAGCCGAAATTCGCCCGTGGTCGGAATCCGAGTTTGTGTCCGGATTTTAGACTTTTTGGCCTCAGATCTAAGACAGACCGGTCTGAACTGCACACAGACAGGTGAACCTTTGCAATAAGTAGGATAAGATGAGCATTTAGAATAAAGAGTGGTCTCCACACGAAAATGATGGGTCCGTTAAGCAAAAAGAACAAAAAAAAAAAAAAGAAGTCAAGCTTTTACCCTTCTGCTCATACTCAGGCGAAACAGACAATGAAAAATGATGTTTCTAACACAACTAGGCATTAGGTTAACCGAAAATGTCTTGGAGGTCGATGTATTAGGATGTATTCAGAAATAGCCCCCCTAATGGGTTTCCTACTCACATTTCAGGCGAAAACGACAAAAACCTCCAAGGGTTAATGAGTTAAGCGACTTAACAAGCATGTATCCCATCGTAGATTGCTTGCGGCGAGAGACACTAAAAGCACAGCATGCACGGGTATTTTACCCTTACTAATACTCATTCCCCTGGAGATTTAAGACAAGGTTCTTATCTAATTGATACATTGGTCTTTTGGATCTTGTCAAGGAGTGTACGTTCTCCATTTTTGTTCTACAGCCACAGGAGTAAGTGTTACATTTATATTTTATTTGATATGTGAAGCATACTCTGTTTTAATGTCGTAGCATGAAATGTTGCCTTTACCACTATGCAGATTTGAAATGTAAACTTTTGAATTATTAAAAGTTGCTATTAAGAGTTTAATTTAGTAGCATGTATCTTTAGATTTTAATTCCGTACCTGTTATTATGACCAGTTTGGTTTTATTTTTGCTGTGCATGTGTGTGTGGGGGGGGTGTATATCAGGCTGTCAGTGTGGCCATCTCTCTGTATGGGATGGAAGCAGGTGTGACCATCAAGGTCATACAAGGACGGAACTGCTGATTTGTAAACTTGTGCACATGGTGGATCCATGAAGGGTGTGTGTGGCCAATACAATACAAGTGTGGGCCAACCCAAGAATTCAGGAGAACTGTGTGGTTTGACAATGGACACATAAACTAGGTCAAAATGTTTCACTTGCAAGTTTTTACAAATATTTATGAGTCATACATGGTTATGAATTGTATGGACTGTACAAATGACTGAGTCATGAGTCATGTGTTTGGTACAATTGTTATGTTGATTCAATTGATCATATATTTGTTTCAACTGATGATGTTGTTTCAATCAAATACAATTGTGTCACTTTCATTACATGAGATTATTTGAATCTTACTTTCATTACATGAAATTATATGAATCTTACCTTCATTACATGAGATTATATGAATCTTACCTTCATTTTTGAATGTATGAACCACATTTTTGTTTTTCCATTTGTGAATGTTTGTGATAAGTAATCGAATGAGTCGTGTGTTTGAAGCATGAAAGAATCACACTGTATATGTTATACAGGATATATATATTTTTATCAATTCATTTCATAAACTTCCATCTTTCACTGCATTGTGTTGTGTTGTCATTTAATCCAAGCATCCATTCGGGTCAAATCCTGTTACATAAACTGATCAAGAATCAAGTATCTAATCAAGGGAAATATGTGACTTGGAAACCTCGATAAAAAATTAATGAATAAAGGAATGTCTTCTCAACAGACCTAATTGGATACTACAGCAGTTATAATATATATATATATATATATATATATATATATATATATATATATATATATATATATATATATATAGACACACACACACACACACACAATGTATATATAAACTTTTGGACTTTGATAATCAAATGTTACCTTAACATAAAATAATTTACTGAGTGGCTGCACAAAAATTAAGTGCCTTTCCTAAATGTCAATTATCTCCTGACTGAACTCCTAAAGATCACTTCATCCATGTCAGTTCTCTACACAATTATGTTTGGATTAAGCCTCTGTTATTACTGTAAGTATCTGACTTTGCGACATAATACATACCATATATACTCACTTCTAAGTCAAGTAAAACTTCAAGCAACATAGACCCTGATCTGTCACTGCATAATGCACTGGCAGAAAAGAGGGTCTATGCTGACTGTTCTAATGATTATTAGTCCCAAACTACACAGATCTGGGTATGAGCAATTTGCTGTTGGGCTATTTCGAAGGAAGTATATACATCCCCTTTACAGTAAGCCCAGCCCCACATTTTTTAAAATTCAATTCTTGCAAATTTCATTTATGAAAACAGACATGACTATCCACCTGAGTTTATCATAGAAAAATCAAGATTCCTAGTACAACCCAAAGACATGCTCTTTAACCTGCAAAAACAGGTTTAGAAATGGCAGATTTTTCTAGTAAATTATGTTTCTCCAAGAATACTTATCCATTCACATTAATATTATAGATATAACCTGATTCCAGCACTACCAAAAAACAAAAATTCATCTTTTCTTAATATATCAAAGGGCAATAACTCTTGCTAATTAACTCCCCTTGCCACCAAAATATGTTGCCAGTTTTTAAGCTGGGTGAACTACCAACAAGGATGCTTTTATAGTGGGGTGGGTGAGTGGGTCCTCACAAAATGTGAATCAGTAAGTATTCTCTGAGAACCAATTTACTAGAAAATTTTGCTTTCTCTATTGAATACATTCCTCTATCACATTAACATCAGGAATATAGGCTATAGGAGGAGGGAATGCTAAGCATCCTATTTATACCTCAGGTATCCTTCAAGGAAAGAAAGACCGGATTCCCTACATGAATGATAACCAGCTCTCAAACTTAAAGCAATGTAGACTATGGTCATGTGAACGATGACCACTCCATATTGTTAAGATGATTACTGAAATCTTCTTACAATCAAAAGTCACTGGTGAATCTGGCAAACTAAGAGGCCATGTTAGTTTAATTGGGTCAGGTGGTCATCTTGGCTGCAGCCACAGGACCCATCAGATCCTGGTTTTGTCTCTGCAGATTAAATCACTGAGGAAAAAATTCGAGAAGGTTGACTCTCAACCATCCAACAGCTTCTGTGATGTCTCAGATAAAAGTGTTGTGTTCAAACAGAAAATGTGCTGAGTTTGCTCTAATTTCGTGGTACATGTAAGCCACTGAAGTCACAAAGATCAGGCTTGGGAGGTGGTATCCTGCTTTCCAAACACCAAAGAAAGAAAGAGTCTGCAGATGCCTCAACTTGATTCTGTGTACTTCAAGTAGTGCTTGTGGGCATGGGCAGGATCTTGCAATGCCACCGCTCTCAATGTATCTATAGATCTTGCAATGCCGCTGCACTCAACTCAATCTCCGGCCGTCTCGACTTTGTCATGCTGCTGGACTCAGATGGTTTTGGGCGAGAGAGTGAGGTCAACGAACTGCGCAACTCTTCTTCACTTAAAACAAAGTCACCGCGCAAGTCACACTTGTCATCCACCCATCCCATTTCATCACCCACCAAAGTCCTGTGGTGACAGGCAAGCGACGAAGCGGCAGGTGTGGGTACACTGGCAGCCGTAGCCGCAAACCTGCACACAGGCGGCTCAGGCCATTAGGGTCGTTCACCACTGACACAGAGCAGCAGTGGAGTCTGGCAGCCCCCTGAGTGACTGAGCAGCCCTCTTCAGGAATGCACTGCTCACCTCCTTGGCATGAGGAAGGGGCTAGAAAAGGTGCCCTAAACATTGCCTGCTCTAAACCTCCCTAGCCAGCTTACTGCGGCTGGTGGGGACCCTACTCCAGCAGTCGAAACACAAAGAAGAAAATGAGGATTGTTCCTCTCTCACTTGGCGCATGGAATGTGCGCACCTTACTGGACAGAGACGACACAGAAAGACCCCAGAGGAGAACTGCCCTAATAGGAAAGGAACTCGCCAGATACAACATGGACATTGCTGCCTTGAGTGAGACCCGGCTTGCAGGAGAAGGCGAACTCTGTGAAAGGGTCTCTGGATACACGTTCTTTTGGAGCGGCCGAGGAAGTGAAGAGCGCCGCGAGGCTGGTGTCGGTTTTGCAGTGAAGACAGCACTGATTGGCAAATTGGCTGGACCTCCCAAGGGAGTAAACGACAGACTCGTGACCATGAAACTACTCCTCTTGTTTGGAAGAAAGCACCTTACCATCATCAGTTGCTACGCTCCAACCATGACAAACCCGGATGAAGTGAAGGCCAAGTTCTATAAGGATCTTCACTCCGTCACTGCTGACGTTCCAATGGCAGATAAGCTCGTCATTCTTGGCGACTTCAGTGCGAGAGTAGGCTGTGATCATGTTGCCTGGGATGGAGTGCTAGGAAAGCACGGAGTGGGTCACTGTAACAGCAACGGCCTCCTTTTGCTCCAGACTTGTGCCAAGCATGAACTGCTGATCACCAATACAGTCTTCCGCCTCCCTACCCATAACCGGACATCATGGATGCACCCTTGCTCTAAGCACTGGCATCTCATCGACTAAATCATTGTCAGGAAGAGGGACAGGCAGGATGTGCATGTGACCAAGTCCTTGTGCGGCGCCGACTGCTGGATAGACCACTGCCTCATCATCACCAAGCTTAACATCTGCATTCAGCCCAAAAGACGCCCACAGGGAAAAAAGGCTCCTAAACAACTAAACATCACCAAGCTGAAATGCACCAGTACCAAACAGTCTCTTGTGGATGCCCTGGAAGAGCGTCTGAAATCCACCCCTTTGGACAATCAGAATGTGGAAACCAACTGGGCGGCATTCAGAGACATGGTCTACAGCACAGCCTCAGAAATCCTAGGACCCTCAAGCAGAAAGCACCAAGACTGGTTTGATGAGAACTGCGACGAGGTCAAGCAGTTGCTGGATGAAAAACACTGCCTCCATCAAACCTACCTCAACAACCCCAAGTCCACCTCCAGGAAAGATGCATACAACAATATACGCAGAACTGTACAGCAGAAACTCCGCCAGATGCGAGATACATGGCTGAGCAACAAAGCTGATGAGATCCAGTGCTATGCAGACAGCCATGACATGAAGAACTTCTACAACGCCCTGAAAGAAGTGTATGGACCTACATCCTCTGGATCATCCCCCCTTCTCAGCGCAGACGGGAACACACTAATTACTGACAAAGAGAAGATTCTTTAACGTTGGGCTGAACACTTTGACAGCGTCCTGAATCGCCCCTCATCCATCAACGATGATGCCATCAGTGGTCTCCCCCAATTACCCATCAACGAAGCACTGGATGAGCCTCCAACCTTGCTCGAGACACAGAAAACGATACATCTGCTCTCCAGTTGCAAAGCCCCTGGTTCAGACTCCGTCCCAGCTGAAGTCTACAAGGAAGGGGACACAGCCCTGATAGAAAGGCTCCACCAACTGTTTTTACTGATGTGGCAGCAAGAGACGATCCCCCAGGAATTCAAAGACGCTTCCATAATCCACCTGTATAAGCGCAAAGGGAACCGCCAGGCCTGCGACAACCACCGGGGTATATCCTTGCTCTCAATCGCAGGAAAGATACTCGCCAGAATCCTACTGAACCGCCTCACTACACACCTTGACCAGGGACTCCTACCAGAGAGCCAGTGTGGATTCCGGAAAAAAGTGGGACCATCGATATGGTGTTTGCTGCGAGGCAGCTACAAGAGAAATGTCAGGAGCAAAACGCAGACCTTTTCTCCATCTATGTCGACTTGACAAAGGCCTTTGATACTGTCAGCAGAGAAGGCTTGTGGAAGGTAATGGCCAAATACGGATGCCTGGAAAAATTTATATCCATGGTGCAGCATTTCCACGATGGCATGCAGGCACGAGTCCATGACAATGGACAGACATCTGAGCCATTCCCAGTAACCAATGGCATCAAGCAGGGTTGTGTTCTGGCACCGACACTATTCAGTCTATTGTTCTCCGCCATGCTGACTAATGCTTTCAGAGACGGAGATGTTGGAGTTGGCATCAGGTGCCGTACAGATGGAAAACTGTTCAACCCCAGGAGGCTTCAAGCGAAAACCAAGGTTATGACAGACACCATCAGGGATTTCCTATTTACTGATGACTGCGCCCTCAACGCTGGCTCAGAAGCCGACCTGCAATGCAGCGTTGACAAGTTCTCCAGCTCCCGCACAAGCTTCGGTCTCACCATCAGTACTAAGAAGACTGAAGTCCTGCATCAGCCTGCCCCTGGAAAGCCCTATGTTGAGCCCAACATCACCGTCAACAGCCAAAAACTCAACGTAGTGAACCGCTTCACCTACCTTGGCAGCACACTGTCACAGAGCATAACTATTGATGACGAGGTGAACCTCCGCACTGCCAGAGCCAGCGCATCTTTCGGCAGACTGTATACCAACGTCTGGAATAGAAGAGGCATCAGCATCCAGACCAAACTAAAGGTCTACAGGGCAGTTGTGCTCCCCACACTACTTTACGCATGTGAAACATGGATGGTGTACCAATGCCACACCAGGAAGCTGAACCACTTTCATACAACAAGTCTCAGGAAAATCCAAAACATCAAGTGGCAGGACAAGGTTCCAGACACTGAGGTACTCTCCCAAGCTGATCTCCCCAGCATCCACACTATGCTGGGCGGGACACGTTGTATGCATGCCAGACCACCAGCTGCCTAAGAGACTCTTCTATGGCGAGCTACGGCAAGGACAGCGATCCCACGGAGGTCAGAAGAAACGCTTCAAAGACAATCTGAAAGCTGCATTGAAAGCGTTCAACATAAAACCTGATTTCTGGGAGCAAGCAGCCAGCGATCGAGTCACATGGCGTTCCTCCATGCACAAAGGCTCCAAGTTGTGTGAATCTAGCCGGACAGCAGCAGCAGAGCTGAAGAGGCAAGCCAGAAAAGCGCGTGCCATCAACCCTCCTGGAGATGTCTCACTCATCCCTTGTCCTTTATGCAAACGAACCTTCCGTGCAAGGATTGGCCTTATCAGCCACCTGCGCATACACAGAACAGAACCAGCCCCTACAACCCTCGGATGACTCGAGTGGTCCTCGTCGACTCGACAGACGAACAAATAGATGAGAGGGACTGCATGACAACTATCTGAATGCCCACTGACAGTAACTGGTTCTTGGCTATACTGCCTGGTTCTGTCATGAGGATCACTGAACCATCTGATCTGAAGATAGTTCAGGTCGACTGAGTGGGCATCATCAGTGTTGACCAATGTATTGACTATAATCATGCGTGATGGTGGTAGGGGTGGAGGGCATTTGAAACCCCACAACACCTGGTGTATTGCCTCAACAGCAGCCTTAAAAACTAAACTCTGTCTTCTACATGGCTGAATCAGAGAAGGACTGTTACTCAGAAATATGTGAAGTCTCCTGTTCATGGTCTGCCCTCATTTCTGGATAAACCATTCCCTGTGTCAACGATGATGCAATGCCATCATCACTATATATTTCACAGTAAATACCCTGCAGGTAAGTTGTGAATATGGGACAAGCTGGCTCGCAAAGAGTATGGATGGCACAGTTAACAGCTATGCTGAAGGCAGTCCAGTTAGTGTCAGTACCAGCCATGCCATTGAATGGCTAGATTCAGGATGGGCAGATCTACCATTTAAATCCATGTCATAATATTTTTGTGTAGCCTTATGTCTGGTGACATGGTCAAATCTATCTGTAATATCTCCATAATTGTAGACAGCTGAAGCCATAGACCTGGCGAGACAGATGGATTTATCACTAAGATAACCATGATTGTAATTGTATGTAGCCACATCATGGTAGGACGGACAGATCTATCATTAAGATCTTGATAGGTGTAGAATGATGAAGCCATAGGCCTGGCAAGATGGGCGGATCTTTCAGTAAGATTCCTTGATATGCATTACCTGGCCTGTCTAAAACTGTGGGTACATTCCACGGCTGTATTATAATTACTTACAGGAATTTTAAAATTTGCATCATCACAATCTTTCTTTGCCTTTGTTGACTTTTTCAAAACCACAGCCCATACATTCTTGGACATATAGCACATACACTGCATGGTACTGAAAAAGCACATTTTGCAGATACCAAGCACAACTCATGCATGTCTTCCTTGGCCTTGAACTTGTTCCGTTGGTTTCACTTCATCAGCAGATTTCACTGAAATGACAAGATAAAAAAAACGAATAACTTAACAATGCAGCATGTTAATAAGTTGCTAAAACAATACCCATTTCTAATTGGGTGAGCAAGCAATAGGCAGTGAGTGCATGCAAAACCGTGAATAGCAAAATGCATCCAAGACAGCATGTTGTAACATGTTATCTAAAATTTAACATATCTAAGAAAGCGAAAATTTCACGAAATATTTTAAAAATTCAAAAAAATATTTACCACCTCTTTAGGAATGAATACTAATCCAAATATATCCTAAGTCCTGCACAGAAATTTTGAATTTAACACAAATTAGGTTTGGATTGTCAGGAGGTGTCTCATACCATGCACAGCTTAAAAACTGGTGGCACTCAGTGATGAGAAGGGGAGGTAATGTGCAGGAGTTATTGCCCTTTGTCTATTTGATATAGACAGAATTTTCATCTTTTTGTAGGTCTGAAATTTGGAAATAACAGACTTATATACCGAATGTTAATGTGATTGGGGAATGTATTCAAAGGAGAAACACTTAGGTTTTCATTCAAAGTGCCTTTATGGAATTCATCATGGTGCCCATATTGGAAGAAAGTACATTTTGCATAAGTCAGGAGTTAATACCGCACTACATATAAGGAAAGCCAAATGTTTCTTCATATGGGTAAGAAAGACTTGCATCTACAACTTACACAATATATGACAGATCCACAGTTTTCTCTGGATATTCAGGGTACATAGGAATGTGGTTGTCTTTCTGTTGCACGCAGCGAAAAGACTTCTTCAAGGAGTGACCTATCTGTTTAGCAGGAGATTTCTGAAATTTAAAGAATAGAAACTACAAGAATCCTATGCATGCACTCAAGAAATTATATCAGAATAAGATGGTGATAACCTGAATACTATAAATTAAGCAATATTTGAGGGAAAGTAGTTTTCATGGATTCCACTGTTGTTAGAAACTGAATTTAAAGTTAAACCTGTCTTTAATAGACAATCAAAGGCCCTGGGAAGATTTGTTATTAACAGACATGTGATATTTATATGAACGAAAATTTAGATGAGCTTTAACTTTATGTACACACTTAAGCAATATTTTATTGATAAACTTCATTCAACTTACATGTCAAGATATTAATGGTATAAAATTAAAAATAACAACATTCAAGTCCCAAAACAAAATGTATGCAATACTATAAACAGTTGCAAAATGAAATCATCTATGTTTGACAGTTCAAAGATTTTATTTTGTGATAATACCATTTATATGTACCAACAATATATACATTTTAACAAGTGACCTCTGTCCACATGAGACAGGTGTCCTTATATATAAGGGATTTTTGGCTGTGGAATCCAGAAGGAGTCCTATATGGAGGTGTCATTTATAGCAGGTTACAAAATAAAATATCCCAAGGATAGGAATGTAGGAACTAAGCACCCTGCCATCAGAAGCATATCAAAATATTTAGATATTGATCATGTAATTTTCTGCACAACCATGACAAATCATACACAGACAGGAGCGCAATACTTGGCTGTCGAATAAAAGAGCCAGTGCTGATGTCTCGAGTGTCTGAGTACTAGCACCCCAGGTTGAGCCAGCCAGTTTGTGGAGTAGGTTGTTTTGAGTGCTACGTTTTGCTGCAGTTTTCATCAGATGGTTGTAGAATGTCAGTGATCTGTCCAGAGTCACACCAAGGTATGTTGGTGTCGGGTCGTGTTTTATTTGGTGCCCATTGAGGAGGACGCAAAGCTCATGGTTCGCATTTGCATTGTTAAGGTGGAAAATGCTGGAGACTGTCTTTGTTGCACTTGGCTGTAGACGCATCTATTGATCATCCCTCAAAAGCATTGTTTACAGAACTCAAATGGTTCACAATAAATGACAGGATAGATTTTCACAAGGCAGTTTTTTTATATAAATGTCTACATTGAACTGCACCAGATTATCTTCAGGATTCATTCAGGCCTTTTTCAACACAGTACCAGTTGAGATCAATATCACGTGAAACATTCTAGCACCAAAACCAAGAAAAGAGCAATTTAAAAAGAGCTTCCACTACTCTGGTACAGTTCTGTGGAGCAAGCTTCCACTACATGTAAAATCTGTTGAAAATATTAGAGTATTTAAGAAGAGATATCATGAGCATGTGTTTCTAATAGATAATGGAATTTAGTATTTTAATACTAAACATGTTAAAATAAACGGTAATTATCGCTATCTTCATATAATTCCAATTTTTATGAACTGAACGTGTTTTCTGCAATTTGATTGGATGTAAACGGTCACGTGATAATGAACTGGAAATTTTTACACATCGATAAATTCTGCAGACTACTTTTGTTTCCCTGTTTCCGCATCATTTGATGTGAAGTTTTATCTATATCAACCCATTACACCCTAATAACAATAAGGACTTTATTTACTTTGTGAGTGATTAGGTAAAATTTACACATCAATAAATACCCAACAATGATCATTTAATCCTATAATAATGTGCATTGTTATACTCTCCTTAAGAGGGCCTTACGGGAGAATAGTCCTTTACTAATGAGTCACCCTCTATAAATAAAGCATTATTATTATTATTATTATTATTATTAAGGAAGGATTTTCAAACCAATAAGTTACACATGTATAGGTGTGATACTGGCAATGCCTATCAAACAATCTGATATGTAAGTGACCAGTGGGGTGCCCAATCGACTGTCCGAAAAAGACACATCTTGGTTAATCTTCCTGCAAAACCCCAACACTGCCTTTAAAGCCTGGACTGCTTGATTAAGCTTATTAGTCTAATCACAGACTTAATAAACAGTAAAATCCATCTTGAGTGACCTCTGTTATGACCAATAACCTGTCATTCATGACCATAATCATCTGTCATAAACCTGACTAAAGTACATGTTGTAGTGCTGAGGTCATGTAAATCCCCATAATGATTAACCATTGCCTCTTTAAAAGGAGTTGTCACAGATGTACATAGTCAATTCAAAAGTCTGTAGTGTTTATTTAAAAACTGCAGAACACCGGTAATGCCCTGATGAGAACTCTCTGGAAAGGTGTCAGTGTAGCAGTTGAGTATGTCACTTGTCTTTGGAGTCGATAATGCTTAAGGTGAATGAGTTTTCTGCCCTTCTCTTTAACAAGTGATTATCGTTTTCCAGATTCAATTGTCACAGGAAACTTTTCTGCTGCTTGTTGATTTTTTTAATATTACTGTTCTTAAAACCCACACCAAATCATTGGTTCACTGTGGTTCAGGCCTTTTGCACCCTTTGTTTAATGAGTTAATTTTGTATGTCGTTGGTGAATTTAGCATTTAGTGTTTTGGTTTTGTCACTAATTAGATTTATTATTTTGGGATGGTTTAATTCCATCTTTTGATTTCATTCATTGGTGTGTGTATATATATATATATATATATATATATATATATATTGTCATGGAATTGTATAAATCCCTCTATTTATTAATAGCATGTACTCTGGTTTCGTTTTTTGTGTACAACGATACCCGAGGGTGATTTTTGTATATGTACAATATTTCGAAATAGTGAGTTCGGTTCATCCCTGCCGCACGTGCGAAGTGCTCTTGATGGGAAAAACCGATTTAAATCTAGCACAGCTACATCATATGTATATAAATGCCTCACTGTAAAGTGATATCTTCACATTACAGAACGTCTTGTCAGTAAGCAGTCTACTTAGGGACTTGCACATCTTCAGCTGTAGAGGTATGTAATTTATTAATTTCTTATGTATAATATTTATTTTGTCTATTGTAAGTTACAGCTGTTGTACCAGTACGTTTATTTTTGCACATCTTCTATGTATCTTTGGCTTGCATGGTATAATGCAATACTTTCTATTCTTGTTTGTGACTTAGCAAGAGATTTACATTAACAATATTAAGTTGCATTTTATTAAGAAATGTTTAGTACCATAGGAATCTTATTGGACACAGGTTCACTTCTGAACTTGTTTATTGTTTTGTAATGTTGTACCGATAATGTGATTTGTATAACTTACCATATATAATGTCATAACGTTTTATCCTATATGCCGTGTCATGAGTAGTACACGGTGTTAAATGTATTTTCAGCTGACCAGAGTGATCCATGCTGATCGTGGTCGACGTGGTACCAGCTAAAGAGCTAACCATAGAAGTTAACCATAGCAGCCGTAGAGCTGAGTGAACAGTGTTGCTGGTCGAGTAGCAGGTGACTGGGCGTTGCAGACCGGATCGGTGGGCGCTGATAGCTTGATTGACCAAGGAATTGAATGGTGATCGGTGACTACCTATAATGATACTTGCTTGATTGACCGGTGTGACTGGTAGCCAAGTATGATATTGACGTGAGTGTTTTGTGTTACTCCATGCATGTAATCTTTTAGCCATGGGCTAATTTTGGGGTTTGTTATACCCAGTGTTTTGGAAGTGTAAAGGTATTTTTGTATGATATCTGTCAAATAAATTCATCATTTTACTATCTGAGTAAATAAATATCTCATTTTTCACTAGTTGAGTGAATACATCATTTTTACTATTGAGCAAAACACCCATTATTTTCATCGTGTGAAATTACTGTGAATTGTTCACCTTTGTCATTGTACTGTGTAAGGTCATTTATTTGAATTTATATTTGTTGCATTTTTAGGTTTGTGCGTATTATGTTAATGTGTCCAATATTTGGATCTTATACATGCATGTATTAATCAATATTCTCTCTCATTCAAATCATACATCAATAAACATTGTATTTGTATCACCATCAAAAGTGTTATGTTGTAAATCCGAAATCCCAATTCGGTTATCTTGTTACATACATACATACATACATACATACATACATATATATATATATAAGCACGGTTAGCTATATATATCTTAACAAACTGTGCAGTTGTTATGCTACATCTGAAGTGAGTCTAAAATTTATGGACATGTGAGGTGACATTACTGACAGGATAAATAAGTAAATATTATAAATACCATATTAATTTTGCAATTCATATTTATTGCTATACAAAATTACTCTAAGATGAAATACTTTGACAAGAATGATGAATAACAAATAAACAACACGTACAGAAATTGTGGATATTCTCCCTTCTTAAACAAGTTGCATTTTGACCTTGAAAAATAGAAATCTTGCACAAAACTGTCATGAGACCACCTGTCTTGAAAGATCATTTTGGCAGAAAGGGTGGTCTCACAAGACATGTTTTATTGTACCAAGACACTAGATTTTAAGACCACAGTCTAAACTTATTAAGACCAGAATATGCATTTATTTAATGTCTGTATAGCTAAATGGCTGCTGAACATGCAATAAGGTATTGTTTCCACAAATACAGATACACCCAGAAGACCTCTGTGTGTAAATATATATATATATATATAAAAATTTAACATGACTCAGTGATTAGTAGGCCAAACTTGTGATAAAAAGGGTGAGGGTTCAAATCCTACCATCGGATTAACCTGGATCAACTACTGTGGTATGTCCTTGGGCAAGGTACTTTACTCCAACTGTCTTGGCACTAAATAACCTATTTTTGTATTTTTGTTCCTGTGCAAAAATGGCCAAAGTAAACCAAACCAAAATATATTTTAACAGTCAAGGATGCACTTCTGGCTTTTCAGTGTTGTATCCAAATGACTGTTTTCAGGGGAGACAAAGGGCCTGTTGTCCTTAGATTCTATATGACAAAAGACATTTTAAAGGGATGATCAAAGGCAATAAAAATAATTTTCAATTGTGTTTTCATTCCAATCACAAATATCTGCATGTAGAATATTCCTAACAGTAGTCACTTTGTTGGAAATATAAATGTATATAAAGATGCCATCATAGAGTATTGATCATCTTGGCATGGTAATCTGTATGCCTGTTTGCATAACCTAGTGTCTCACATGCATCTTACTGCCTGTCAGCATAACCCAGTGTCTCATCTGCATCTGCATGCCTGTCAACATAAGTCAGTGTCTCACGTGCATCTGTATGCTTGTCAGCGTAACCCAGTGTTTCACCTGCATCTGTGTGCTTGTCAGCATAACCCAGTGTTTCACTTGCATCTTACTGCTTGTCAGCATAACCCAGTGTCTCATCTGCATCTTACTGCTTGTCTGCATAACCCAGTGTCTCACCTGCATCTTACTGCTTGTCAGCATAACCCAGTGTCTCACCTCATATGTATGCTTGTTGGTATAACCCAGTGTCTCACCTGCATCTGTATGCTTGTCAGCATAGCCCAGTGTCTCACCTGCATGTGTATGCTTGTCAGCATAACCCAGAGTCTCAACTACCTCTGTATGCTTGTCAGCATAACCCAGTGTCTCATCAGCATTTTATTGCTTGTCAGCAAAACCCAGTGGCTCAACTGCATAGTATGCTTCTCAGCATAACCCAGTGTCTCAACTGCCTCTGTATGCTTGTCAGCATAACCTGCTTCTGACTTTCAAAACTTTAATGCAAAACTTGAACAATGTTGATGATGACATGGCTACTGTCACCATTGCTGCCACTGGAAAAATGACTACTGTTTCTCACCTTGCTTACATATGAGCGACATAAATTTTCCCTCAGTAAAATCTATATACAGTCAGATTCAAAGATAATATTTCTGTATTGAGCCCCAAAGTAACTGGCTTGTTTAAACTCACTAAGTCTTGTACAATTTTTGATTGCAGTTTGTTTGGGGTTTTTTTTAAACTGACATAACAAATTCTTTTACTCAATGCCCACACATTTTATCCCAAATGTTTGCCATCCAAGGTATGTCAGTAGTTTTGTAACAGTTTATCATTTTCCACCACCTACTGCTCTATGCTACATCTGAGCCATTTTGAGTACTTCATATAAGATATGCTAACTTGCAAAATTGATGTAAAATAAAACTAGAAATGTGTTCACTGAACATGGACACCCAGCTACAGTGCCTTAAAACTGACCTAAATGTAAAACCAAACCAAAGACAAAAAATTATTACTCTTTTACATCCACAAAACACACAAAAATATTTCATTTAGTGTCCAAAAGCAGAAGAGCAAAACCTCCAAGCCCAAGCAACCAAACCCACACGTATGCTATAAGGCTATCCCTCAAGTCACACAGCAAAGTAATCAAACTTCTATTTACATTAAAACCATTACGTTGAAAACCGACTTTACTTGCCTTGTTTTGTCTATATTATTTCATTCCACAAAAAGTACAAGCATATTGAAAAACACAACTTCACACAAGAAGCATAAGAATCCACCATGTTTTAATTTCTTACCATCATCTACTGCCCATGAAAATCTGCATAAACATAACTCATATTGGTCTCAGGGTTTGTCATTTAATAAAAACAACATGAAAATTTACGTCTTTTATCCACAAAAACTAATTCGTATATATGTAACTAGTAAATATGTATCTGTAATGGAAATGATCAACAAACTATTACTCTGACTTTAACAGTTTTCTATTTTAATAAAGGATGAAATATTCTTCTGATTATTTTGATTGAGATCTTTTCTGAGTAGTAATTAGTATTAAACAAAAGTTACTCATTATATGAGTGTAATTGATCTATTGTTGACAATGAAATGTGGTTCTCCCAATTTTTTGATAATTTGAACTGAATACGTAACTTTACAATCCTATTTCTAATGATAAAGAAGCCATACCTCCACTTTCAAAAAGTGACATCAGTCTGACTCTCTTATCATTGTAGATCTACCACTGCCTTAAAACATTTGGGCATCAATAAAATTCTTTTAAAACAATGACTGAAGATGATAAGGTATGAAATAATTTTTTGGCACAATAGCTGTGGTAAAGAAAAACAGTATCCTAAGATATAGAGAAAATATGGTATATGCACTACCACTGTCATGGCAGATCATACAAATGTATAAACAAATGACACAAAGTCTTACATAAGTAGTGTATTCCTTCATTTGATGGTCTGTTGTATGGTTCCCTGAGACACGTCCCCTCCAGAAGCAGTCCTGACATAACTGGTAGTTATAACACCGCTGACACCTGTACCTGAACCCCAAAAAGGAATCTCTGTGACATCCCTCACACTGGACTGGGTGAAAAACTGAAATGTCAAAATAAGATGTTGCCAGTTTTGTGGACAATGGACACTTTGACGACTAGGCCCAAGTTTGTTTGAGTCATGTTAATACACTAAATCATACATCAAGATCAACACAAAAGCTTCTTTGTATTAGCATACAAATAATCAGGCTATGCAAGGCGAGACAGAGTTGAGACCAGTTTCTAAACAACCCTCATTCTGTTCTGTGTTAAATGCAGGTAGGGTCATAAAGCGAAAAGGATGACAAAGCAGTTCACTTTATTTGACTGTAACACAAATCATGCCTTCTACCACTCCACATCATATTAAAACTGTATGAAGGGAAGTAACTATGCAACCTTATATGATTTAATATGAAAATTACAGTGTGCAAATGTTATGACAGCCCAGTATTTACATACCTATTGAAATTCTACTTGGAGGGAACAACTATCTGACATCAAATTTTTCCAATCAATAACACACCAAATTGTGATACTCATACTTTTTTATATTGAATTGCAGCATTCATACTGTTTCATATTTATCTGCAACAGTCATAGTGTTTTATACTGAATTGTGATATTCATAGTTTTATACTGAATAGTGATATTCATAGTGTTTATACTGAATTGTGATATTCATACACTTTTATAATGAACTGCAATGTTCAACGTGTTTTATCCTGAATTGTGATATTCATAGTTTTGTACTGAATTGTGATATTCCTACTTTTTATCCTGAATTGCAATATTCACAGTTTTATATTTAATTGCAATATTCACAGAGTTTTATATTGAATTGTGATATTCATACTGTGTTATATTGAATTGCAAAATTCATACGGTGTTATACTTTTTAAGAATTTCATCTAAGGAAGCATTTTTAGGATGAGATGATAACTTAAAATGGGCATATTGAAGATATGGCATGTTTCATGTTCAGCCATCATATCAGGTATGTCACTGTACCAAATACAAAATGAGTTCCACAGAACCATGCTCCTCAGTGAGTTACCTCCCTTTGGTAGGTAATCACTCTGCCACAGTGCTATAAATTTGGTGGCAAAATGCCACATGGAGAAAACCATATGCTTTGATAACTGCATTACACTTGATTTTGATTGCATTTGCTGCTATCTTTTCTCTACAATAGCTTTAGTGCAGACTGGGAAAATTCTGCCACATAATGAGGAAAAAGCAAGCAATTGTTCACTTGCAGTAATAGAGCAAAGGGGCGAGAAAGTTGTATGTGACAAAATAAAATGTGTTATGTCACAATGAAGTGCATCTGAGCCATCATACATAATCTGGTTCTTTTTCCCTCATTTCTCACTGGATTTCAATATAATGAAAGAAGTAAAGTAAGATCCAGTCAATGTGCTCATGTACTAATACACAGCTGCACCAGAGAAAGGTTTAAACGACCAAAACAGGTCAAAACAGACCTACGGCAGCAATACATTTCTAAAGAATATGAGCTGTGAGGAGCATGCACAAAATGCTGTCCCTCATCTCCTAAAAGTGGCATTATGATTTAGTTTCTGCTAGTGGAGTTGAGTCAAATTAAGGTACAACAATTTTGCTATATGCCAAATTTTTAGTTGAATGCAGCCACTGATGTAGAAGGTATATAACTCTGAAGAAAGAAAACCCACAGTATCTTAAAACTGTTGACGATAATACAATGGTCCTCCTCTTATTAGACCACCCATTCCGCACAAAGAAAGTGGCTTTATCAATGGAGTGGCTTCTAAAGTGGGAGAAAAAAATAGTAACAATATACAATAGAGGTGTCAGGCAAGGTGCCCTCTAATCTGGCAGTTGCCTCTCTCAAGTGACCTCTCAGGTGGGTGTCCACTATAATGATGTCTCTGCCAGAAAACTGATAACATGCTTAAAGTGGGAGATACAAAAATGCATACCAGCTGCACTTTTTACAAATTTAGTCATGTAATTTTGCATGACATAAATGTGCATGAATTTAGTCATGTAATTTTGCATGACATAAATGTGCATGAATTTAGTCATGTAAATTTGCATGACATTAATATGCATAGCATGTTATATGCAAGCAGCTTGAATGGATGTTTTGAAATTGTTGTGCCTGGATGTTCCTTACAGACAACAAATCATCATAGTACTGTTCACAGGTAAACATGAATTTTTTCAGCAAAAAAAGTGTGCTACACTCTCATTCTTGTCCAATCTGACAACAATGTCTCACTGCCAAGCTGCCAATGGGGCATACATAAAATGTGCCAGTGACTTTGCAGGTAAGAGTCAACATGTTTTCTTTATTTTAAAATAGTGTTGACACTGGTACTGTATACACATACTTATAAGTTGGGTTCAACTGTAAGCGAAATACACCCTGATCTGCTATGATTGATCAATGTGCTGGCATTATTCCTAATGAACTACATAGATCACTATCTATCAGTGCATTGTGTGATTGCAGATATGGGTCTATGCAGACAAGTCCAACTTACAAATGAGTATATACATACAAAATAAAAGCATACCATTTTCTACTTGCATCATTCTGTGGAGTATTGGCAGCCACATCAGACACTTGGGGCCTGGCTCACTGACCATCACATTCAGAAAGTCATTCACATTTACTGGATTTCTCTGAAAGATAAAACACAATGATTTACAGAAATATCTTGAATTCATGGCAATTTATTGAATTTCCTATATGTGACTAATAACAGACAAAACACAATGAATTACATTAAACTATTCTACTGAAATACATATGGTTTGAACTCATGGTCACTTCTGGCAGAATATTTCTACATGCTGGGTTTTTATGGCACAACTATTAACAAAAAAAATATAAAAGCAGAAAGTTACTGAAGGAAAAAATATTACATTTTAAATCAGAAATTAGATGCACAATAGAACAGTGGAAAGATACATCAGTAAACCAGTAGATAGATACATGAGTGGACCAATGGACAGATACATGAGTAGAACAATGGATAGATACATTAGTAGATTAATGGATAGATACATGACTAGACCAATAGACAGATACATGAGTAGAACAATGGATTACAAAAGTAGACAAGTGGACAGATACATGAGTAGACCAATAGATAGATATGCAAGAGTAGAACAATGGAGAGATACATGAGAAGAACAATGGACAGATACATGAGCAGACCAATAGATAGATACATGAGTAGACCAACAGACAGATACAAGAGTAGACTAATGGATAGATACATGAGTAGACTAATGGATAGATACATTAGTAGACCAATGGACAGATACAAGAATAGACCAATGGACAGATACATGAGTAGACCAAAGTAGAGATACATGAGAAGGTTTTCCTTTCTGTATAATGCTGTAGTCAAATGTGTTAAAAGAACATGCATCCCCACCTTTTCCTTTCTGTATGATCATGTTGTCAAATGTGCATGAGAAACTGACAAGAAACACAAGCACCAATTTTAATTAAAATTATCTAAGTGAAATTTAGGTCTTAGTGACCTACTTTTCATAAGATGGTATTGTACTTACCAAAATGTGTCTACAGACCAAGTTGTATCATTCTTGCCAATAATGCCCAAGAAACTAACAAAAGGAAAACTTAATCAATTTCAAATAAGCATAGAATTAATTTACATCATGTGACAAATTTTTGGTTATGTTGGTGTTGTACTTCTTAAGAAGCATCTACATATTAAAGCCAGTAAAACTGACCTAAATGCACATCTTAACCAGTCATTGAAACATTACATTTAGGCCACAGTGACCTATTTTGTATATAAATGTGCTGTACACACAAAAACATACCTACCTACTTAGAGGCATGACTCTGGGACCAGCAATACCAAACAAACTCTCCTAAATGCAAAACTTGATCAAAGTCAGTGAAGCTTGATAGATAGGTCACAGTGACCAACCTTTGACAAAATGGTGTTGTACTCACTAAGATGCATTTATGTATCAAATTCAACCATGCATGATAAACTAACTTAACAAGGATATGTAAATGGACACACTAAAAAATGGACATGGGTAGCACTACATGAATCTTCCATGTTTGTATCAAGGCATAAAGAGAATTAGCGTAAATCATATCTAGAAATAAAAGAAGCATTATTTTTTTTTTACCCCATCAAAGACACTTTGTGCAGCAGTTGGGTAATAGCCAAAGGATGGTCCCTCAAACACTGCAGTGGGTAATGCAAGAACATCACGCAGATACTGCTCAAACTTTGACAGCACCAAGTAACCACTTGAATCTGACAACTGTGTGAATATATCTGAAAAAAAGAAGTCATAAATTTACCAAATAAGTTAACCACAGCAGTGAAGCATACTTGTTATATCCATTTAGTTGCTTGTTATACCCATGTAGATGCTTGTTATATCCATGTAGTTAAACTGTATTTTGGTATATACAGTTTTATTTGAAGGAGATTTTATTCAGAGGTTTGCAAGACTGCCAAAAGGCAAAAAAAACCATTACTTTGTAAATCCTTAGGTTTCTCTTACCTTTTAGAATTTTTCTATGGAATGGCACTGAAATTAAAATATTTATTAAAAAAACATCATCTAATTTAGCAGGTGCTTGTTATATCTCATACAGAACTATTATATTTTATGCATATTAGACTTATTTTTACATGTACAGAGAGGGAAACACCAATTGTCAAATCCTGAATGAAGTTTCTTCATGCTGATTAGGAATGGATAACAAGGCATGCTTGCAAAAACATGGTCACATTTGATTTTTCCACAAGTGAGAAGGGAGTGTTTACACATGTTGAAAATTTTGAATAGTCCTTTAATGAAATGAAGCTCTGTTAATATTTTTCTCTGTACCATTCGAATATACCATTACATGTGACTTACGCACGGGTAGTTATTATCTCAAAATTCCCCTACTAGATGACTCAATGCAAGTTACAAATTTTGCTAGACAAACAAAATTGTATCTTATTAATAAAATGCAACTTGCCCAAATATTTTAATAAAATAAACAGAAAATATACAGATTTTTCGGAGGCAGTTTCTTAAAAACCACACTTTCATGTGAGGAGAAAATGTTTTCAAATGTTCAAATCCAGGAGCAGTAAGGTGACAAACAATTCCAGTATGATGCAATCTATTCTACTTTGAATTTTTATTAGTATCAATTGACACGGTCTTTTTCAAAAGGACATTTTTTTAGTACTTAATTTTATGGAATGGGAAAAATAACTATTCCTGGGTCTTAATTATTAATTACAGCCACAGGCTCCAAGTAAATTGGTACCATATGACAAATTCCTCTACCATAAATTTCAACTGTTCTTTCTGTCATAATTACCACAGCAAGATTTCTTAAATGTCAATGGAAAGCTTTTTTTGAGAGCTATGGCAGTTCTGTTGGTAGACCATCAGACTCAGAAGGGTTTTGGTTTGATATCCACCCAGACCAGTCCAAATCAGCTGCCTCAGTTGTCCTTGTAAAAGACACTTAGCTCCATTTCCATTTCATCATGTAGCTAATAGTGTATTAAAAGTGCCATTAAAACCGACAAACCAACCAACCAAACTGCTTGCACTTCTGCACAATCTTCTCACATACCATATATACTCACTTATGAGTCCAACTGCAAATTTACAGACCCAGATCTAGAGCTGTAAATTTTGTAAGTGGTAATGAGTACAACAAACAAGACGGACACTGATATGCAGGCACATTATGCTATGGCACATCAGGATCTTTGCTTATTCCCTTATTCTGGGTCAAAAATCGGGATTCACTTTATCCATCACTGTGCATTCTAAACACCAAAATATGGTATGATTTTGAAGTTTGTCATACTGTGAGCCAATGGTGACATATTCTGTATGGGTATCACTCACTGGAAATCATCTAGATTGAACACATGGAAGAGTCCCTACAGGAAATATTGATTACTATTGTCCTCTGCAAAATGATTACCAGCAACTCATGAATGGTGGAGACAAATTTGGTCCCTCATTTTCCTACTCTCCACCTCTGAAATACTGTGTAAACTCTCTAAGATTTTAATAGACTGCCGTTGCTATATCAAAGATTTATGTAGATTTTGTTATTGATGTTTAGCATGTAATGTTCTGATTTACTCTGTATCATGATATCGCATCATAAAATTCTTTGGACACACAGCAGCACAACACTTAGCAAAGCTATATAATAACGTCACTAAGTAAAGCAATGCCTTTAATGTTATTTTTTGATAAGAATCTCATTTTCATATTTAATCCACACTAAATTTATAAACTTAAAGAATAGTATATATATTCCACTCACAACATGCAAACAGTTTAGGGCATGTAATATTATACAATAATGCACCTTTAATGAGGTCAATATAAAATTTTATGAATCAATAAACCTCATATTTACTGACATGAAGTAGGGGTCAAAATGATAGGTTTACTGTTTCATAAAACTGCAATGGTCTATAATTTTTTTATTACATAATAGAGAAAACAAAAATGAAATTTAATTTGCTTCAAACTTTACAAATGCTATTTCAACTGCATAATGCCAAGAATTTACAGTAACAAATTCAGACCATTTCCAGATATAATATACCAATAACTGGTTCATATTTATACAAAATGTCTTTGATCTGCATGAATACTGATTTGAAAGTCACCTATTTTCAATGACAATTTTTCGTTTGTCTGTCTCTTGACCATCCTGTAATGACAGATATCATTGTAATTCAATAGTTGCACTCTTTTACATGTATGAAATACTCACATCTTAGTTTGTCCATCAGCTTTCCTGCACAAAGATGGGACAAGGCTACCTTGACAGAGAACACGTGAATCTTACCATGTCGACAACTGAAATATTTGACAGGATTTGACTGTACTGGATTATGAAGATTATTTTCTCAGTGAAACATGTACCATACATGCTTGCTTATAAGTCGTGTCCAACTCCAAGCTGCACCAACCCAGATCTGCTGTAGCATAATGCACCAGAAAATCTGGGTCTATGCGGTATGTTATGAACAATTAGTAGAACAAACAACACAGACCTTGACTGGCTGGTGCATAATGTGACAGCAGATCACATTCTAGGTTGTCTGCAGATGTCAGGATAATATGATATAGAGAATACAAAACACAGTTACTGCATTCTATCATAAACTTGTAATGTCATGCTTTTAAAACATGTACAACAATCAAATCTTACGTAGTAATCACTTCCATATAATATTCCTACCATGTTAGAAATGGTCCCTGATATGCATGATGAAGGTTGGGTCACACACTTACCCCCCTCCCTCAAAACACATACCATCATGCATATCAGGATGATTGTCTCTGCATTATAAGCTACTCCATACATCAGCAACCTACTGCTAATGGTTTGATTCAAAAAGTGACTCAGATTCATAAGGTACTGGCAATACATATGGCACATCCTGTAAATATTTTAATCCTTGAAAACTTAAAGCACAGAAAGTTATTAAGAATACTTCTTTAATTTTTCCTGTATAAATTTGAATCTCAAAATTGAAATTGTTTAATATTTTCACATTTGATCCAATACTTGAGATTTTTTAGGTTAAAAATCAGTGACATTAAATTATAAAAATTAATTTATTAAGGGCATTGAATGCAGCTCCACAGGGGCCAGGAAAGAGTTGAAGTGAAAGAGGAAAGAGAGTGTAGATCAGTCTGTAATGCAACAGTTACCTTATATACTTGCATATAAGTCAATGCAAAGACCCAGATCTCCCATTACATAATGTACTGATTGATTATTTGAATTTACGTCGTATGCGCCCTATTGGGCATGTGCAACGAAAATAATGTACCTGCAAATCTGGGTCTACACTGTTCACAAGTAATCAGTACAAGAAACAACACAGAACCTGATCTGCCAGTGCATTAAGTAACAACAGATCAGAGTCTATGTTGTTTGCAGTTGTACTGGACTTATAAACATGTATATATGATAGATAGCACTAACAAAACTGGTGGGTACTGGTCTGAAACTAAATTATTGATCTAAAAAACATGTTATTATTATCATTTGATAAAAAATGTTTTATTCAGAGGAAATAAACTCCAAGCTTCCATATGGTTTCTAACCTTCACTGTAAATTTCATGAGCGAAAACTATTACTGTACCCAGTTGCAAGACAGTTACAGACAAGTAAAACCCAGTTAATTTAGAATGATAATTTCTTAATTTTACAAAGCACTAAATAGACACTGATTTATTTTATATTATGTTACGACCTAGGAGCTTAAACTACATAACAAGAAAGAGCAACAATCAACAAGTCATGCATAATTTAAAAATATAAATTTATTTCCTTAAGAATAAAAATGCAAGAAATAAAAATAACTTACAGTGGTTAATGAATTCCTAAATCCTAAATGTTCTCTCAAGTCCAACAGATACAGTTAATCTGAATATGTTCCAAAAGTATTATGAATGAAAACTGATGTCCATTTGTACCAACACTACAGAAGAATCACTGTTTTTTAAGTCCAAATGTCCTTGAATGTTTCACAATAAATCCAATAAAAATTTAAATCAAAACGTTCTTGAATGTTTCATAATAAATCCATTCAGCTATTCATATCCAAATATCTTTGAATAAATGGTGCAGCACTGTAGTTCCAATGAATGATATTATATTAAATAAATGGTGCAGCACTGTAGTTCCAATGAATGATATTATATTAAATAAATAATCACTGTAGTTCCAATGAATGATATTATATTAAATAAATAATCAAGCTACTCAATGTATCTCTTCCAAGTCCAGGTAATATCAAGAATCAGAAATTTTCTATAAAATCCTTTTACACAGGAAGATAATACACAGTTGCAATACAATAGAATATGAAGCTTTAAAATTAATTACTATGTATTTAGAAATACTCAAATTCAGTAAACAAATCAGCTGTTACAATCTAGCCAATCAAGAATTAGGACAGTCTGACCTTTCTATTAGTACCAATGTCCTCACTGGATTAAATGATGTTATTTCCAACAAATTCAACCTCAGACTTTTATGAATGAACAATGTAATACACTATACATGATGTGACCTATCTTGAAAGCACTGGCTACAATGTTAAAATACTAGCATTACAAATGTCATTAATTAAATTACCCTTACTGAAATCATTATTATGAAATTAATATACATAATATAGATTTAGATAAAACAATTATCATAATATTAAATTAACTGCAAAATAAATTCGCACTGACTTTATTTATATCATTTTCAGTTCATTGTCCAAACCATTATTTAATCAAGACTACAAAACATGGTACACATGTTCTAATCATGAAAACAGTTTACATATAGAAAGTTACACATCCCTGGAAAATGCAGTGATGGACTCAATACAACATTAAAGAGGAAATTATCTGAATTAGCCTTCAAATAATCCTTTGTTCATGTTAACAGTGCAACAGTTAATAGAGATCGGTATGTGTGAGAATAGAACAATGCGTAGTAATGGAAACAGGTATGTTTGAATTAGTTATGGAACTAAGTATGTGTGAGAATAGAACAATGAGTTGTTATGGAATTAGGTATGTGTGGGAATAGAACAATGAGTAGTTATGGAACTAGGTATGTGTGAGAATAGGACAATGAATTAGTTATGGAATTAGGTATGTGTAGGAATAGAACAATGAGTAGTTATGGAACTAGGTATGTGTAGGAATAGAACAATGAGTAGTTATGGAACAAGGTATGTGTGAGAACAGAACAATGAGTAGTTATGGAACTAGGTATGTGTAGGAATAGAACAATGAGTAGTTATGGAACAAGGTATGTCTGAGAATAGGACAATGAGTAGTTATGGAACAAGGTATGTGTGAGAATAGAACAATGAGTAGTTATGGAACTAGGTATGTGTGAGAACAGAACAATGAGTAGTTATGGAACTAGGTATGTGTGAGAATAGAACAATGAGTAGTTATGGAACTAGATATGTGTGGGAATACAACAATGGATAGTTATGGAAACAGGTATGTTTGAGTAAGTTATGGAACTAGGTATGTGTGAGAATAGGACAATGAATTAGTTATGGAATTAGGTATGTGTGAGAATAGGACAATGAATTAGTTATGGAATTAGGTATGTGTGAGAATAGGACAATGAGTAGTTATGGAAAGAGGTATGTGTGAGAATAGAACAATGAGTAGTTATGGAACTAGGTATGTGTGAGAATAGGACAATGAGTAGTTATGGAACTAGGTATGTGTGAGAATAGGGCAATGAGTAGTTATGGAACAAGGTATGTGTGAGAACAGAACAATGAGTAGTTATGGAACTAGGTATGTGTGAAAATAGAACAATGGGTAGTTATGGAAACAGGTATGTTTGAGAATAGGACAATGAGTTGTTATGGAACTAGGTATATGTGAGAATAGAACAATGAGTAGTTATGGAACTAGGTATGTGTGAGAATAGAACAATGAGTAGTTATGGAACTAGATATGTGTGGGAATACAACAATGGGTAGTTATGGAAACAGGTACGTTTGAGTAAGTTATGGAACTAGGTATGTGTGAGAATAGGACAATGAGTAGTTATGGAACTAGGTATGTGTGAGAATAGGACAATGAGTAGTTATGGAAACAGGTATGTGTGAGAATAGGACAATGAGTAGTTATGGAAGTAGGTATGTGTGAGAATAGAACAATGGGTAGTTATGGAAACAGGTATGTTTGAGAATAGGACAATGAGTAGTTATGGAACTAGGTATGTGTGAGAATAGAACAATGAATAGTTATGGAACTAGGTACATGTGAGAATAGAACAATGGGTAGTTATGGAAACAGGTATGTTTGAGAATAGGACAATGAGCAGTTATGGAAATAGGTATATGTGAGAATAGAACAATGAGTAGTTATGGAACAAGGTATGTGTGAGAATAGAACAATGAGTAGTTATGGAACTAGGTATGTGTGAGAATAGAACAATGAGTAGTTATGGAACTAGATATGTGTGGGAATACAACAATGGGTAGTTATGGAAACAGGTACGTTTGAGTAAGTTATGGAACTAGGTATGTGTGAGAATAGGACAATGAGTAGTTATGGAACTAGGTGTGTGTGAGAATAGGACAATGAGTAGTTATGGAAACAGGTATGTGTGAGAATAGGACAATGAGTAGTTATGAAAGTAGGTATGTGTGAGAATAGAACAATGGGTAGTTATGGAAACGGGTATGTTTGAGAATAGGACAATGAGTAGTTATGGAACTAGGTATGTGTGAGAATAGAACAATGAATAGTTATGGAACTAGGTACATGTGAGAATAGAACAATGGGTAGTTATGGAAACAGGTATGTTTGAGAATAGGACAATGAGCAGTTATGGAAATAAGTATATGTGAGAATAGAACAATGAGTAGTTATGGAACAAGGTATGTGTGAGAATAGAACAATGAGTAGTTATGGAACAAGGTATGTATGAGAATAGAACAATGGGTAGTTACTGAACTAGGTATGTGTTGAGAATAGAACAATGGGTAGATGGTCTATGGATAAAAGAAAGATGCTGTAACTCGTTATTTGGTCTTTCTGCATTAATAACAATCATTTAAGTACTGAAGTATTGAATTATTTATTAGGAACTACCTGGGCAGATCAAAACAAAAATCTCATTTACTTATATGTTTGGATTTCCAACATTCTGCAATCTCACTGAATTAATTATTAGGAACTACCAGGGTAGATCAAAACAAAAATCTCACCTATTTATATATTTGGATTTCCAACATTCTGCAATCTCACTGATTATTTATTAGGAACTACCAGGGTGGATTAAAACATAAATCTCACCTACTTACATTCTGTAGTCTCACTGTGGTTATTTCCAGTAAATTAAAAATTCTAACTGCTAAAATTATTGAAATAGGGCAATTTATAACAACCTTAACAACTTTTGAAGTGCTTGAAGGTCAGTTTTTTAGGTGCACTTTGTAGACTGTGGTTTGACTTCATAAAACCAAATGGTTAGGTATAAAGCATTTGACTGTACCTCAAACTGCATTTAAAATAAACTGTTTACTGATTAAACCAAGTTTACTTGATCATGAGAAAAGGAACTCTAAAATGGATTATCAATTCACATGACATGAATATTCAAAACACATGCCATGCATCCTCAAATCATATGCCATATGTACAAGACGTGTACTTAAATCATGTCATTTATATAATCTGTATGCTCAAATCATATGCCATATATATGCCCTGTATAATTAAATCATGTATATTCATTATATATAGATATATATATATATATGATGTATACTTAAAGCATATCTTGTGTATAGCATGCATATTCAAATTATATGCCCTGTATATGAAATAAATACTCGAATTATATAATATGTATGACATGAATACTCAAATTATATGACATGTATACCCAAATCATGACATATACACCCAAATCATGACATGTATATTACATGAATACTCAAATTATATGCCCTGTGTATGACATCAATACTCAAATTATGACATGTATACCCAAATCATATGCCCTGTATATGACATGACTACTCAAATTATATGACATGTATACCCAAATCATATCCCCTGTATATGACATGAATACTCAAATTATATGACATGTATATGACATGAATACTCAAATTATATGACATGTATACCCAAATCATATGACATGTATATGACATGAATACTCAAATTATATGACATGTATATAATTTGAATGCTCAAAATATATTAGATGTATATGACATGAATACTCAAATTATATGCCCTGTATATGATACGAATACTCAAATCATATGACATGTATACCCAAATCATGACATGTATATGAAGTGAATACTCAAATTATATGACATTTATATGACATGAATACTCAAATCATATGACATGTATATGACATGAATATTCAAATTATATGACATGTATATGACATGAATACTCAAATTATATGACATGTATATGACATGTATACCCAAATCATATGCATTGTATCCAAGTTACTCAATAATTTAAATGTGCAGAATCCTACATCTCACCTGTGTCCATGTACTGATGTAGGAATATAACACAGAACTTTAACACTGTAGTCTGCCGTTGCATGCAGAATAGTACTATCTATGTCCATGTACTGATGTAGGAATATAACACAGAACTTTAACACTGTTGGCTGCTGTTGCTGGCAGAAAAGTAAAACCTACGTCCATGTACTGATGTAGGAATATAACACAGAACTTTAACACTGTTGGCTGCTGTTGCTGGCAGAAAAGTAAAACCTATGTCCATGTACTGATGTAGGAATATAACACAGAACTTGAACACTGCTGGCTGCCATTGCTGGCAGAAAAGTAAAACCTATGTCCATGTACTGATGTAGGAATATAAAACAGAACTATAACACTGTTGGTTGCCATTGCAGGTAGAAAGTAAAATCTATGTCTCACTATGCCAACACATTTGAGAAAATAAATTCCATGAATTTCATGTGAAAGAATTAAATTTACCTGTGCAGTGCACAAACTTGACAAAAACATAAAGTTCTTTTAAAATAGTAGCCGTGTGATACATTTGAATCTGTACAAAGATCCTTCCATTAAATGATACATAACTGTAAAGAAAATATTGGAAAGGGAAGCATTCCGTTAAGTTGCATGAGACTAATGGAAGCATTCCGTTAAGTTGCACGAGACTAATGGAAGCATTCCATTAAGTTGCACGAGACTAATGGAAGCATTCCATTAAGTTGCATGAGACTAATGGAAGCATTCAATTAAGCTGCATGAGACTAATGGAGTTATTCAATTACGTTGCATGAGACTAATGGAAGCATTCCGTTAAGTTGCACGAGACTAATGGAAGCATTCCATTAAGCTGCATGAGACTAATGGAAGCATTCAATTAAGCTGCATGAGACTAATGGAGTTATTCAATTACGTTGCATGAGACTCTTCCCCATGCCAAGCAATTAAATACCAATCAATTACTAAATCTGATACCCACAAAAAATATATGAATTAGCATTACCTGACCAACATCATAAGGTACTATCATTATCACAGAAGCTTACAAAATTGTTACTTTCTAAATGGTAGCAGCCTGAATCAAGTGGATAAAACTTGTCTAAACTTCTGGCTCTAATTAATAAACTTGTGAGTGACCTTGGCATACTCTTTCCTGATGATTCA
The DNA here is from genome assembly GCA_016617855.1 of Megalonaias nervosa. Lineage (NCBI taxonomy): Eukaryota > Metazoa > Mollusca > Bivalvia > Unionida > Unionidae > Megalonaias > Megalonaias nervosa. The sequence continues at coordinate 74,147 of JAECUM010092984.1, read as the reverse complement.
TTTATCAGCAATAATAATTTTTTTTAAAAATTGACAAGATCAAAACTCATAAAAATGATCGGTTTCCAAATGAAACTCGGCATCAGACTGATCATACAGATAATGTGTGTGTGTATTACGGGTTTCGTGATTGGTTGTTTCAGTAGGTAACTCAAGAGCAAAGCCTCCAGAAACAGAGAACTAGTCAAGAAACCCAACTACACTTGTTCCATGATGTAACAAACAGAGAACCAGTCAAGAAAACCAACTACACTTGTTCCATGATTTAACAAACTGAGATGATGATTGGATTCCATTTCTAAGATTTTAAATGCATCATTATGGCCAAACTGATGAGAGAAAAAGCATGAGTAGTACATAACCCCCTTACCTGTCGTATGCTGAAAGAAGCCAGTGCAGAAGCATTGAAACGGACTGATCTACTTGGACTTGTTGAGATATTGGCACCGTTTATTCAGTTGGGAGAAAATACTCCGCAGTATCCCTTCAATACGTGATGCATTCAACTCCGTTGCGGGTTCTAAGGTATTAAGCCCATTCTCCCGAAAGGATTCAATGATATTCCAAATATCTACCATGTCCACTGAAACAGAGGAACATTTATTTTAAAATGCACACCTTTTTTTAAAGGGTAATAATGTCATGTATTAACAATTATATTTTCTTACATGCTTTAAAGTTGATAGTTTTCTAATGTACATATTTTAAGGGATAGACATCAAATCAAATTGCACAAGTCATTTCTTTCAATCGAACCTCTGTGAACAAGATTTTTATTCCGATTATTGTGCTCCCATACAATCCCATGGTTCATGGACATTATATTAGTGGATACTCCTGCCTTTTAGTGTGGTGTGTTAAAATCAAATTACTGTCTAATAATAGGTACATAGTGTACATAAAATCGTAAAAGTAGGGTATTCAATGAAATATTATAAAAGGTTCTTATCAGTCCACAAATAAATTCAGATTAAGACAGTACCATTATACTTGCTTGTAAGTGGAGTCCAACTGCTAACTTATAACATAATGAACTGGCAGTTCAGGGTGTAAGTCCACTTATATACCAGTACATACAGTAAACAAATAGAAATATGCAATATCAAGCAGCAAATTTGCTGCATATTGAAAAATCAGAAATAAAAAGTTTTGCTTTCAAACATTTTTAAAGAGGAAGAACTACAAGTGACACCACTGCTTCTGAGTAGATCATTCTGCTACTGGATAAAAAAACTAAGAAACCAAATTACCAGTGTAACCTTGAGTAACAAGATAGAACTTAAATAAACCAGCATTTGCTTCCTGCTCTTCCATGAGTAAGTGTAACCTTGAGTAACAAGATAGAACTTAACTAAACCAGCATTTGCTTCCTGCTCTTCCAGGTTTAAGTGTAACCTTGAGTAACAAGATAGAACTTAAATAAACCAGCATTTGCTTCCTGCTCTTCCATGTTTAAGTGTAACCAGTAACAAGATAGAACTTAAATAAACCAGCATATGCTCTTAAACCAGCATGTTCCTAAAGTGTAACTCAGTAACAAGATAGAACTTAAATAAACCAGCATTTGCTTCCTGCTCTTCCATGTGTAACCTTAGTAACAGATAGAACTTAAATAAACCAGCATTTCTTCCTGCTCTTCCATGTTTAAGTGTAACTCAGTAACAAGACAGAACTTAAATAAACCAGCATTTGCTTCCTGCTCTTCCATGTGTAACCTTGAGTAACAAGATAGAACTTAAATAAACCAGCATTTGCTTCCTGCTCTTCCATGTTTAAGTGTAACCTTGAGAAACAAGATAGAACTTAAATAAACCAGCATTTGCTTCCTGCTCTTCCATGTTTAAGTGTAACCATCAGTAACAAGACAGAACTTAAATAAACCAGCATTTGCTTCCTGCTCTTCCATGTTTAAGTGTAACCATCAGTAACAAGATAGAACTTAAATAAACCAGCATTTGCTTCCTGCTCTTCCATGTTTAAGTGTAACCATCAGTAACAAGATAGAACTTAAATAAACCAGCACTTAAATAAACCAGCATTTGCTTCCTGCTCTTCCATGTGTAAGTGTAACCTTCAGTAACGAGATAGAACTTAAATAAACCAGCATTTGCTTCCAGCTCTTCCATGTTTAACCTCGAGTAACAAGATAGAACTTAAATAAACCAGCATTTGCTTCCTGCTCTTCCATGTTTAAGTGTAACCTTGAGAAACAAGATAGAACTTAAATAAACCAGCATTTGCTTCCTGCTCATCCATGTGTAAGTGTAACCTTCAGTAACAAGATAGAACTTAAATAAACCAGCATTTGTTGCCTGCTCTTCCATGTTTAACCTTGAGTAACAAGATAGAACTTAAATAAACCAGCATTTGCTTCCTGCTCTTCCATGTTTAAGTGTAACCTTCAGTAACAAGATAGAACATAAATAAACCAGCATTTGCTTCCTGCTCTTCCATGTTTAAGTGTAACCTTGAGTAACAAGATAGAACTTAAATAAACCAGCATTTGCTTCCTGCTCTTCCATGAGTAAGTGTAACCTTGAGTAACAAGATAGAACTTAAATAAACCAGCATTTGCTTCCTGCTCTTCCATGTGTAAGTGTAACCTTGAGTAACAAGATAGAACTTAAATAATTAAGTTAATGTTATGGGATTCAAGACCAAACCTGCTTTATATGATGGGTAGTGGTATATCAGGGGCCTCAATAGTAAGGTACCAAGCAGTATGTTGAGTGCCTCAACAGTGAGGTGCTCAGTGGTATACTGAGGGCCTCAACAGTGAGGTACCAAGTGGTATGTTGAAGGCCTCAACAGTGAGGTACCAAGTGATATATTAAGGACCTCAACAGTGAGGTACCAAGTGGTATATTGAGGGCTCAACAGTGAGGAAAATAGTTGTATATTGAGGGCCTCAATGGAAAGGTATTATTGTATAAATAAGTCCGATTGTCAGTGTTTATCTGCATACCTCCATTCTTCTATATGAAATACAACTACATGAAACCACAGTAGCCACGGTTACTGCATTTAGTAATAGTTTTCTTTGTATTATCAACATAGACAAAACATGTATATGGAAATGTACTGTCCCATCTGCAAAACAAATTGTTCCTGTAAGCCTTGGTAAAACATTACCAACTTACTAGTGTGATGTGGTCCTTGCTGTAGCCTTGGTAATATATTACCAAATAACCCCTGGGATATGGACCTAACTGTATGCTTAGTAATTCATTACCAAATTACCCCCTGTGATGTCAAACTAGCTATAGTCTTGTTAATATGTTACCAAATTACCAGTGTGACATGGTCCTTGCTCTACCTTGGTAATACATTACCAACTTACCCCTGTGACATGGACCTTACTGTAGCCTTGGTAATACATTACCAAATAAACAGTGTAACAATAGCTTTGCTATAGCCTTGTTAATACATTAACAAATTAGCTGTGTGATGTGGACCTTGTCATGGCCTTGGTAATACATTACCAAACTACCAGTGTGATGTGGACCTTGCTATAGCCATGGTAATACATTACCAAATGACCAGTGTGATGTGGATCTTGCTGTAGCCTTGGTAATACATTACCAAATTACCCTTGTGCTATGGACCTTGCTGTAGCCCTGGTAATACATTAACCAATTACTAGTGTGACATGGATCTTGCTGTAGCCTTGGTAATACATTACCAGATTACCAGTGTGATGTGAACCTTGCTGTAGCCTTGGTAATACATTACCAAATTATCAGTGTGACGTGGATCTTGCTATAGCCTTGGTAATACATGACCAAATTACCAGTGTGACATGGACCATGCTGTAGCCCTGGCAATATATTACCAAATTATAGTATGACATGGACCTTGCTATAGCCTTGGTAATACATTACCAAATTACCAGTGTGATGTGGACCTTGTTGTAGCCTTGGTAATACATTACCAAATTACCAGTGTGATGTGGACCTTGCTGTTGGTAATACATTACCAAATTACCAGTGTGATGTAGACCTAGCTATAGCCTTGGTAATACATTACCAAATTAACAGTGTGATGTGGACCTTGCTGTAGCCTTGGTAATACATTACCAAATTACCCCTGTGACATGGACCTTGTTTTATCCTTGGTGATACATTACCAAATCACCCCAATGACATTGACCTAGATCCTACATTTTAATGACCCAGTATGGACACAACCCTCATTTAACTTGCATGAAAAATATATAAAGCCTTTTTTCTTGTAAAGTATGTTTCTTCAATAATAGCTACCTGATCATCATGCCTTAGAAGAACATGTTTTTCTTAACCTGAGTCTAGAACTTTGGAAATTCTCCATGAATTGCTAGATTTACCTGTTGTTTACTACATTTATATTATAATTTTAGTAACAGGCTTCTAATTATACTGGTAACTAAGATTTTATTTTATAAACATTATGAACCTTCCAGAAGTAAACTTTCCATTAGGTAAAAATTTTTTTTTTTTTTTTTTTTTTTAATAGAAAATGCTAATTGTGACCTGTGATCAGGTAGTGGACTACATAATCTTGTTTTTCAAGATATTATTCACTTGTGCTTTAAGATCTTAGCAGAATCAATTGTAGTATTCTTGTGCCCAGTAATTCATCTGGGCTGATATTTGTTTATTCAAATTGTTTAATTCACGTGATTCTTCCCTGGAAATACAAAGTGCTCTTCAAAAATAACATTCTTGGAAACAGAGACTTTAATTTATAGTGAGATTTCAAATAAGGATATATTCTTGGATTGTATTATTGTGATCAAACAAAAACTGTTGACACATCACCACTATGCAGGCCACCATGAGCACATCAACACTTCCAGCATTGGATTTAATTTTGGATTTCCACTAAAGTTTATTCAGAACATTAATCATTAAGACTTGTGTTTGTAATTCTAGGATTATTTGGGATTTAATTCACAATATTTTAAGTTCCGTTTTTTACATTTTCACTTTGTATTATAGGGAAATAAATTACTTGTTGAATTTTACCAAACTTGTTACTTCTCACTCTTTTCTATTACTTGTTTTAAGACCATAGAGTCATAATAATATGCATGCCATATTCCTTTTTACATTTTATGTGTGTTTTTACATGTATACGCATGCTGTGGATTGCTTTAAATTTACTGATTTTAGGAAGGTAGAGGTACTCAGAGCAGATTAGCCATCTACTGATTGATTTGCTTTGTACAATTATTATTATTATTATTATTATTATTATTATTATTATTATTATTTAAGACTGATATATTCTCCAAAGTCATTTAGATATATTAATTGAGAATGGGACTGTACACATACCTCTTTTTAACACCACTGATGGAGGCGGTTATCTCAGTAAGGCCCTGTTAGATTGTGACTGTGTAGGTGATATTACTAGATACATATCAGTAAGGCCCTATTAGATTGTGACTTTTCAAGGGATGTTGCTGGGGATATGTCAGTAAGACCCTATTAGATTGTGACTGTAGGTGATGTTACTAGATTCATGTCAATAAGGCCCTATTTGATTGTGACTTTTTAGGTGATGTTACTAGATTCATATCAGTAAGGCCCTATTCGATTGTGACTGTAGGTGATATTACTAGATTCATGTCAGTAAAGCCCTACTAGATTGTGACTATGTAGGTGATGTTACTTGGTATAATTTTTGCTTAAATACATTATTTACATATTATTGTGATCTAACAAAAGACTGTCGACACATCAACACTTCACAGGCCACCACAGGCACATCAACACCTTCAGCATTGGATTTAATTTTGGATTTCTACTAAAGTTTATTCAGAACTTTAATCATTAGGGCTGGTGTATGTAATTCTCAGATTATTTGGGATTTAATCGGCAAAACCATAAATCCCTCTTTTTTTTACATTTTCACTTTGTAATCTAGGGAAATATATTATTTGTTGAACTTTACAAAGCTTGTTGGGAGCTCCGAGTGGCTAAGTTGTCTAAAGCGCTCTTCGTTACGGATCAATGCCATCTCACCTCTGTCTGCGTGGGTTTGAGTCTAAGATTTGGCGAATGTGGATATGTGAGAAAGACTGCCAGTAGCTTCTCGTGGGTCGGTGGTTCTTTCCGCGGATTTCCCGGTTTCTTCCTCCACCATTAATACTGGCCGCCATGTATAGCCTATCATGTGCTGATAAATGGCATTAAGCCCCACAACAACAACAAAGCTTGTTGCTTCTCACTCTTTTCCTATTACTTATTTTAAGAACGCAGAGTTGTAATAATGTCTCACTAATTCTACCTGCCATTGCTAGTGCAAGTAGGAAGCAAGTCTTATATGACAGGGGAACCAATGAAGCCCTCATGGGTGGTTCAAACAGTCTTATTCAGCCAGGTTAGCTCCCATGACAGATCCACTTTGTGCACTTTTGGTATTGATGGAATCATTGGTGCAATGTGTTCATGTTCACACTACTGCATAATCATTCTCCTTTTCCCTTGTACGTTTCAGGTGGAGAGCTGTCTTGCACAAGCTATTTTCACCACCACTTGATACAAGAACTATTTGTTCATGAAGGCATGTTTAATATGATCCAGATGATGGAATGCCTGCCATTGTGGTTACTAGACTAGATGAGGAACTCAATCTTTTCCTGGGAATTTCAGTCACTAAACTGATGAGGTCACTGATCCATGAGTTTTCCCACTGGAGTGGAGCAATCAAAATAAGGCAAGACTCTGATTCTCTTGCTTTTTGTATCACATTCGGAAAAAGGTGTGCTGGAGGGTTGGCAAATGTGTCCAAACCATTCCAACCAAAGGAAAGAGCATCAACTGTACCTTCAGATCCAGGCTGGTGAGACAAAGGTTGATAGTTTTGTATTCCCCTTGTCACCAGTCGATCCATCAGTGGTTTAACAGTAAGAATTATACTTTGGAAACAAACTGTTTATGGGCAGACAGATAATGGGACAGATTTATTAATGACAACTATACCCCACCCCTATATTATATACATGGTGGTGAGAGGGGGGAGCTACTAAATTCCCATGACAGAAATTTGATTTTTATTGATAACTGGTAAAGGATCTTATCAAATTCTTGCTGAACTATGTAAATAATATCAACAAATCTCAATGTAAAAAATATCCACAAATCTCAAAGTAAAATAAGCAACTTTACTGATTTCCTTTTACCCTTTCCACCATACCAAAAAACCCAAAGGGTTTCCCTAAACCACACCACTGCGCAAGATAGATTCTACTCCTATTTATTTGCAAAGAAAGGACTGTCATTTCAAACATGACTCACATTAACACACAAAAACTTTCTTGCACTGGAGTGGAAAATTTACAAAACAACAAAAAATACTGAAAATCAGAAAAATAATGTAGCCAATATGGAGACTGTATTAGTGATGAACTTTAAGTCAGAAGTCTTGAAAACTTACAATGTGTTTTCCTTTGTACAAATCGGAGCTTGCAAGCAGTTCTGTATGTAGCAAATCTGATAACATCAAAGTTTTGTGCTCCTGCAATGGAAACAAATATAAAATAAAATACACTAATCTCTCTTGACAATGACCAACATGGCTGAAAGCAATTTCATTGTTATAGCAAGTATGCCACTGTACTAGTTGAGGTATTTTTATTTGCAAGAGTATCTTTCCTGTTAGGCAGTACACAACATGTAATAAATGAAAGCGAAAGAAGAGAAGGAAAGATGATATACTTTTAACAAGTAATTTTCTCAAATTTTCAATAGTTTACTAAAAATAGTTCTCATAGCTATCAATACTGACAACAAATTTTATTAAAAAGGAATATACTAACTTCTATATCAATGTATATAGCAATGGCATTTTCCCTCTTGTTAGTGAAATTAATATTGTTGGAATCATCACAATTTAGTTTGATACTTAAATGGGATGGGAAATGGAAAATTCAATCCAACTGACTTGACTGTAAATCCTGTATGAATAAAGCAGGTTTGTAAGTTTAGATGCAATTTCATTTAGATGATTTATCACAACCATTCATAATTATCTTGGCAAATTTAATCAAATCATCATACCAGAACAAGATGTGTTTATTTTGACTTTTTCTCATTATTTTAAACAAGAGATCTGAAAATAATATAACTTGCTAACCCCAAGCCCCCAACTGTGCAGACTGTCACATCTGTAAGTGGCAGGTACCATACATGCTCCCTTATAAATAGAGACCAACTGTAAACAACACTGACCCTGATCTGCCAGTGCTTGCACATTTATTTGGGTATATTTAATTTAAATATTCTTGTCCTTTCTATTTAGTTATTTTTACAGTTAACATCATTTATTGTCATTTGGACTGACCGACACTGCATACACTCATGTACAGCCCTGGGGGTCTGGGCTAATGGAGTGACACTCTGTACATGCTCATGTATAGCCCTGGAGGTCTGGGCCAAGGACTGACCGACAATCTGGAAATGCTCAGGTACAGCCCTGGGGGTTCTGGCCTAAGCAACACTCTTAAGATGTATATACTGTTTGCTGAGACAATGTCTCAACAGTGTAGGTTACATGTGAGTTTCTAGTCAATAGCAGTATCACATATGACCAATGACTCTCGACTGATGTGTTCCTTGATCCTTGTTTCTAACATTCTACTCGTTTCCCCAATGTAGTCATCCTCACAATCATTACATTTGATATAATAAACCACACCACATTTCTTTAAATTTTCTGTTTTGTCATTCACACATGTAAGTTGTTGTCTTAAAGAGCTGTATGTTTTGAGATATATGTTAATCCCATGTTGTCTGAATACTCTAGCTAGGACTTCTGATGTACCATGGATATATGGCATACCAATGTTACTTTATTTGGGCCACACTTGGCTTTGTTTCATGTTTTTTTCCACTTTTCTGGAAGTTTGAAAATTCACTCTGAAAAGTGCTGATACATCGTAAGAGACCAGTTTTCTACCTGGTGGTGCATCTAGGTCCCTGATCTTTTGGATAAGAGTATGCTGTTGATGATATGGTGTTCTGTTTTGCCCACTAGAGGCCCAATGAAAGAAATTAGATATTTGGCCAAAGCATACAATACACTGCCCAAACTAGATACTATGGGATGGACATCCTTCTTGTCAATTTTAGTTAACCCATATAGCTTTGGGATGTTTTCAGCAGTGGGGTAGCAATAGTGAATAGTGATACAATGTGTCGATATAATTTGATCTTTCTTCACATCTACAACATTCTCCTCATATCGTGTGACCATTACAAGTAACATGATCACCATTAGTCACTGATGAAGACAGTGAGACATTGCCGAAAATATCTAAATTTTAAGATATTTTTGCTCTGAGTATGGGAAATTACTAATAATCATAAATTAGTCAGAGCAAGGAAGCAACATTTTCAGTTAGGGTCCATGTTATTTGTTTTACTGATTAATCCTAACAAATTGCACAGACCCAGATCTGCTCACACATTATGCAACAGTAGATCTGGGTCTGTACAGTATGCAGTTGGATTCATAAGTTAATATATATGGTATACATGTAAAGCTTCATTGTTAAATTCATCACGCACAATGGGACATTTGTTGCTTGCTGTCTTACTTCTTGCTGGTTGTTGTCTTGCTGTCTTGCTGCACCCAGCATCATGCATATACAGCAGCTGTCTATTCATCCCCAAGAACAGATTACAATCTTGTGCTTTTAAATTCTGTAGTAAATCTAAGATGAGCTTTTGAGGTTGCAAATGAGTTCTGCCTCTCAAATTTCTTAATCCAGCAATATCATGTAGCATCACAGGGGACTTTAAGACATGTGACTTTCTCTCTAGGGAACATATAGTCTCTGACACAAAACTTTTAGACATGTGACTTTCTCTCTAGGGAACATACAGCCTCTGATACAAAACTTTTAGACATGTGACTTTCTCTCTAGGCCTGTAACAAAAAACTTTTAGACATGTGATTTTCTCTCTAGGCCTGTAATACAAAACTTTTAGACATGTGACTTTCTCTCTAGGCCTGTAACACAAAACTTTTAGACATGTGACTTTCTCTCTAGGCCTGTAACACAAAACTTTTAGACATGTGATTTTCTCTCTAGGCCTGTAACACAAAACTTTTAGACATGTGATTTTCTCTCTAGGCCTGTAATACAAAACTTTTAGACATGTGACTTTCTCTCGAGGCCTGTAACACAAAACTTTTAGACATGTGACTTTCTCTCTAGGCCTGTAACACAAAACTTTTAGACATGTGACTTTCTCTCTAGGTCTGTAATACAAAACTTTTAGACAGGGGACTTCCTCTCTAGGCCTGTAACACAAAACTTTTAGACATGTGACTTTCTCTCTAGGCCTGTAACACAAAACTTTTAGACATGTGACTTTCTCTCTAGGCATGTAACACAAAACTTTTAGAAATGCCTTATTAACTATATCTATTTACCACTAATTTTTTATTTTATTAATGCTTGGAAGAATTTCAATTCCTTCCATGCCTATGGCACAGTATTTATTTTCTTTTACTAAATATACATGTGGCCAATGTTACTAAAACTAGTACCAGTCCAGGTGTATGGTCATACACATTAATAACAAAGTATAGACCTGCTCACCTTTCATGTAAATTATGAATGTCATGGAAGGCAACTCAAGTTTAGGTAAATGATTGGTTACAAGTCTGTTCCATGTTCTTTCTACGATGTGTATTCAATACTGTATAGTTATGTATCATGTATTTAGCTTGTAGTTTTATCGTTAATACATTAATACATCCCCATTCCATATCTACTTCGTAATATACACACTTATGATCATACAGACATCATGGGTACAATATTGGAATTAACTCCATGCTTGGGCTAGTAAAGATTCCCAAGTCTTGACCTCATGCACTCTTTCATAAATAGTTTCTTACCCTCTATCTGTATCAACTATCCATGATGTATGTTGTTGTTCATAATCTGCATGCTGCTGAGCTGGCCCCAGAAGACCAAATTTTATTTAAGAGTTTGTATATGAATTGTACTATATTAAACAGTTCAACAAATCTCTCTCATGTTGTGTACTGGACAAATAGTCAAATTTAGTAGTGTGTACATTTGTTATAAAACATTTCTGTCATTAAGTAAATATTACATTATAATGAATGTCACTGTAATGATATTCAGCTGTAAATACAGGAAGAACAGGTAATTTTGTCATTCACCTGTTTAAATTAATGCCCTAATTTGTTTATTCCACAATGTCATTCCTTTGTATTTTTAAAGCAAACAAAATAGGTGCAAATTTTACATGATCTTAACCTCAGTTACTTTGTATCCAAAGATGAGTGTCATGACAATCTTAATTTCTTAATTGACAATTAAGCCCCAAGCAAAATACCATATATACTTGCTTGTAAGCTGAGTTCAACTGCAAACAGCACAGATTTTGATCTGCCATTTCATAATATACCAGCAGATCAGGGTCTATACTGTTTATGTTCTACTATCAAACTCTTACCAAACTGCATGGACCCTGTTGATACTTTATGTGATCGATCAGAATCTGTGCAGTTTGCAGTTGGACTCACCTTATAAGCAAGATTGTACGGTCTGATTATGTGTTGTATGGACAGCAATGCATCGTGAAAGGCAGAACTCTTAAGTCAAACAGGTGCCATAACACAGTCAAAAATTTGGTGGAAAAAGGTGAAAAATCAAACTTGGTTTAAGAATTTTTCATAAAAATTGTACAATACCCATTATGCCTTGAATCAATAAATTCCTTCAAAACTACACTTCTCAAGCAGAAACATTTACAGGTCAAATATGGACGATTCTGTATAAACTTATCATTTAATCATCCATACCTGAAAATAACACTCTTGTTAACAGCTGAAGTTGTTGGTAAGAATATTAAAAAATATTCTGCACTTCAATAAAGTAATGCAATCTTGTTCTTTTTTTAATACGGTTTAGAAAGGATGTAATTTTTAAACATTGCAATTTATAAGTCACAAAGAAAAAATATATAAAATAAATATCCATTTTTGGTCAAAATTAGAGCCATTGACTCTCAGAAAATAAACTGCAGTTATCTAATACAGTAAATGCACCCCCCACCCTCTATAATCAACAAGAAATAAAAGAAAATAATTACATGATGGTCAACCTATCAAACTCAGATTGCAAAAAAAACTCTGGATTATAATTCCCAAAATAAACAATTAATTCTGACACAACCTAGGAACTTGAACCTGCATGACCATTTCAATGACTACCCATAAGCAGAAGACATTATTTATTTCCTTTGTTCTGCCACAAAATTTGCAAAAGAGTTTTCATTGTTGAATGTTTTATTTTTCTAACAGACGGAAATAATGACAAAAATATAAGCTTTTCAAACAACGCAAACAATATTTTCATTGTTGAAATTGACATGGGTGACATTGGTAAAAACAAGCACAAACATACACAAAGAGAATTGTTGCTGCTATGGGTTTAACACCATCTTTAAGCATATGATAGGCTATACTACAGGCAGTGAGTATATTTGGTGGAGGAAGAACCCAAGAAGAACCATCAATGCACATGAAGCTACTGCAAGCTTTCTCACATACCCACTGTGACTGAGCCTGAGACTCGATCCCATGTGGACAGAGGTGAGATGTCCATTATCTTTAAAGGCAAGTGTCTTTGACCACATGACCCTCCAGGACCCCGCAGAGACAATAGCACAATCACTATTTTTCACTAAAAGAGTAGGCAACTTTTAAAACGTATTTGGATGTAAACTATAAAAGCAGGCAATTTGCAAAATGTATTTGGATGTAAACTATAAGTCTAATCAACTTGTACAATGTATTTGGATGTAAACTATATGAGTAGACAACTTGTACACTGTGTTTGGATGTAAACTGTAAGAGTAATCAACTTGTACAATGTATTCGGATGTAAACTATATGAGTAGACAACTTGTACACTGTGTTTGGATGTAAACCGTAAGAGTAATCAACTTGTACAATGTATTCGGATGTAAACCATATAAGCAGACAATCTGTATACTCTATCTGGATGTAAACCATAAGAGTCATCAACTTGTACAATGTATTTGGAGGTAAACTCTAAAAGTAATCAACTTGTACAACGTACTTGGATATAAACTATAAGAGCAGACAACTTGTACACTGTACTTGGATGTAAACTATAAGAGTAATCAACTTGTACAGTGTATTTAGATGTAAACTCTAAAAGTAATCAACCTGTACAGTGTATTTGGATGTAAACTATATGAGTAATCAACATGTACAATGTATCTGAATGTAAACCACAAAAGTAATCAACTTGTAAAATATTTGGATGTAAACCACATGAGTAATAAACTTGTAAAATATATTTGGATGCAAACCATAAGAGTAATCAACTAGTACAATGTATTTGGATGTAAACCATAAGAGTAATCAACTTGTACAATGTATTTAGATGTAAACTCTAAAAGTAATCAACTTGTACAATGTATCTGGATGTAAACCATATGAGTAATCAACTTGTACAATGTATTTGGATGTAAACCACAAGAGTAATCAACTTGTACAATGTATTTGAAGGTAAACTATAAGAGTAATCAACTTGTACAATGTATTTGGATGTAAACCACAAGAGCAATCAACTTGTACAATATCTGGATGTAAACCACATGAGTAATCAACTTGTAAAATGTATTTGGATGTAAACCATAAGAGTAATCAACTTGTAAAATGTATTTGGATGTAAACCATAAGAGTAATCAACTAGTACAATGTATTTGGGTGTAAGCTATATGAGTAGACAACTTGTACAATGTATTTAGATGTAAACCATAAGAGTAATCAACTGGTACAATGTATTTGGATGTAAACCACAAGAGTAATCAACTTGTATAATGTATTTGGATGTAAACTATAAGAGTAATCAACCTGTACAATGTATTGGGATGTAAACTATATAAGTAGACAACTTGTATGCTCTATTTGGATGTAAAACATAAGAGTCATCAACTTGTACAATGTATTTGGAGGTAAACTATAAAAGTAATCAACTTGTACAACATATTTGGATGTAAACTATAAGAGTAGACAACTTGTACACTGTATTTAGATGTAAACCATAAGAGTAATCAACTTGTACAATGTATTTGGATGTAAACCACAAGAGTAATCAACTTGCATAATGTATTTGGATGTAAACTATAGGACTAATCAACTTGTACAATGTATTTGAATGTACACCACAAAAGTAATCAACTTGTACAATATTTGGCTGTAAACCACATGAGTAATCAACTTGTACAATGTATCTGGATGAAAACCATAAGAGTAATCAACTAGTACAATGTATCTGGATGTAAACTATAAGAGCAGACAACTTGTAAAATGTATTTGGATGTAAACCATAAGAGTAGTCAACCAGTATGTATTTGGATGTAAACTATATGAGCAGACAACTTGTACAATGTATCTCAATGTAAACCAAAAGAATAATCAACTTGTACAATGTATTTGGAGGTAAACCATAAAACCCATGAACTTACTCATTTCAGTAATCACTTGTCTATATTCTGGTAATTCCTGTAATGTTGGACTCGCATCTTCTAGGACACGATAGTCATCCATCATCTGGTGGATAAAACCTGCACAGACAAAAGACTCTAATGTATCAAATGTTATGCATTGTGCATAGTAAAGGTCAGGGACATGGAATTCTGTCATACAACTTCATCACAGATATGCTCAATGAATACAGTACTCATCACTATAAAGTACTTCATAAAAACACAGTACTCACTCACTATAAAGTACTTCATTAAAACAGTACTCACTCACTATAAAGAACTTCATTATAACACAGTACTCACTATAAAGTACTTCATTATAACACAGTACTCACCCACTATAAAGTACTTCATTTTAATACAGTTCCTTTTACATGGCAGTTCTAGTTATAGATTCTGTTTCATTATATAAGTGGACATGGGCATCCACAGGAATTTTTCCCCTGGAGGTGGGGGTGGGGGCAAAGACCAAATCAAAGGGACGAGCTTTCAATGTGATGCCAAATGGGGCAAGGGGGGAGGTATGATCCCCAATTGGTTCTGATTGCTTTAATATTTTGAGGGTTTGTTTAAATCTTATTGCAAGCTTGCAGCTCTATATGTACTGCACAATGGATTTTTAAAACATCTAAAAGGCTTTCTTGGACAGTATTATACTGTAGTATGGGAGTGTTTCAATGTCCTCTCCAACTAAATATCTACTACACATATTATCATTTAAAAACAAATGTGTAACAGTTCATATAAGTCCATTAATGTGCATGATCCTGTAAGTTCATAATATATTTCATATGTTTTGAAGTGTGTGTGTGTGTGTGTGTGTGTGTGAGAGAGAGAGAGATTTGGATTTTTAACATTGCTTTAACAATTGTTCAGTCATATCATTATGATGTCTGCAGTGTGGCAGTTTATAGTAATGTCTAGCACTGGGGCAGCATGCCGCGGAGATGTAACATGATGTTCCACACCAAGCCGACCAGTCCTAACACTAACCTCTTAATGCTGAGTACCAAGCGAAGCAGCTGTTAGTACCATTTTTAAGTCTTTGGTATGACTCGGTTGGTGTTTGAACCTGCAACCTCCCACATCTGAGGCAGATGCTCTAACCACAAGCCACTGGAGCATTTATGTATATATATATATAGATAAACAGCTGAAATGTCACTGTCTTCTAGTCTTACTGATTAGCTTAACTGAAGTCAAATACAGTTGATATCAATTCTTAATGATGAGATTAATAGAAGTCAACCATGGTCAATAATTTTGTGTACAAAAATGTTTTGAAACTAGGTTTTCATCATATGAAGTAGTCTCAAATCATCCATGTATGTGCCAGCTTAAATCCAAGGGCTGTCTTAGAAAAGCTGCCAACCAGGTGAACCATGCAACTGATGCAACCCCATCCCGATAATATTTCCTCAAATTTGGCAACTATTTAACTTAGAACCCTATGCAACCATCTAGTTCGCCTATATGGACAGGCCGCCCCTACTGAAATCCAAATCCAGTTCTGTACATAAATTCAAATTAAATGTTTTAGCATGGTTTTTAATAAGGATGATAAATTGTGTATGAATTTTGGATAATTTTAACCAGTTAAATCAGGGGTCTCAAACAAAATGATTGGCATAACATGGTGTCATGAGAGATTACAAAGATGGTGCGGCCCTTGGCCCATCAAAAATGCCGTCATGCGGCCCTCAGGGTGGTTTGGGTTTGAGACCCCTGAATTAAACAATAATCCCTCCTTCTCCTCCTCCTATCACCACATTTTTTCCACTATAAGCCTAGGATTGTCTGCTTTTTAAAGTCTTATAAATTAGGAAATGTGCTTATCAATAAAGATTTTCAAGTATGAATATTTCTGAAACATTGGTAAAAGTGGGGGACATGCATAAAGGCACATCATTAAGCATGGTTTTCTCAAAGACACATAATGATATAGACTTCTTGTATCCCATATTCCTCCATTCAGTGAAAATTTGTCCAGAAAACATAAGTGTTCTCTGCATGAGTACAGAAGTTTTAGAGGTCATAATACAATTTCTATTAAAAAAAACTACTTAGTATCAACCCACCTTTCTCCTGAAGTTCCCTATTGATGTTCTCAATAACAGAGGCAAATTTATTTTGGTTAGCAGCAAGACATTCCATCTTTGCCTTAGTAGGTGCTTGAATTCAAGAAAACAATGATGGAGTCACTGTAATTATTCAGGTGATGTCAATTACAACAAACTAATAGCATGTACCACCTGAGCACTCTATGTCAATTTCACAAAATGCATACACAAAGTTTAAAAACCTTCAACATTTTCAAGCACTCAAAAGAAAGCTCCAGCAATAATTGTTACTATGGTCATTTAAACAGCAATTAGAATATGACACTTTTCACTTAAATGAAAAACACTATCCCTCTTTGGAACATGATCACATTAGCAGAACATGCGGCAAAATATGACAGAATATTACAGCCATGAGCAGAAGAAAAGCATGATGTACTGTATCCAAAATTTCACATGAATCATCTCATCTAATTCCATACATATTCCAAATATTCATACAGATCGTCAAGCAGACTTGGCACCTTAGCTTCAGCTTTGAGCCGTTTGGATTAAATGGCCTACTGGCTATGGGATTCTGCAAATTGTAAGGTCTCAATTAGAACTAGATTCCCAATATTAAATTTCTTGTGAAATACATCCAAATTTATCACAATTATTGGCTGACAGCAATTTTCATATTTCAGCAGTACTTTTAAAATCCTATCTTCACCATCACTTATCCAGATGTCAGGAGAAAATTCCTTTACACACTGGAACTATACAGCTTCTAGAATGGCTGCCATATTGACTTGCTATTGGAGCTCTGCTGTTTCATGTACATTCATGAATGCTGCCTGTTGTTTGTAGAGGGAAAAATCAATATTTCCCACCTAGCTGCAGAGAAAGAAACCTTTTCCTAAAGAGGAACCACCTAATCCTAATTGATTATAGAAATGGTATAATTGGTGACCAAGGTCTCAAAAATGGCCTAAATTAATGATAGACTCTGGTCAGTCAGAATAAAAGAATACTTACCATATATATTCACTTCAAAGATATATCTAACTACAAACAACATAGATCCTGATCTGATACCACATAATGTGCCAGCCGATCATTATCTATGATATTGGTTGATTACTCCTAACAAACTGCACTTACACAGATCTGCCCACACATTTTGTCATGGCAAATTGGGATCTTTGCAGCTGGACCCAACTTATAAGGAAATACATACAGTAATTAACAGAAGATACCTGAACCAGCCTCCAGTGGAATTGACCTTACAAGTTGCCTGGAAATGACAGCATATGTCATTCTGGTGTTTAGAGCTATATTTATGCACATCAATAACCAAGGTAAAATAGGCTATAACGAAAAATATACTCTTATTTATATATACATTGCAGCAAAGCATGTACCTTCAACAAATTTAATTAGAGCATTGATATATTATATACTGAATGGATTTCCATGAAATCTGTGTGCAGCTTTATAATACGGATTTTTCTGGATCACAATTAAGCCTTGTGTGTCTTGGTGAATTTATGGCCTCTGATCAAGGGCCTTAATTTTGCACATTCTTTATTCATTGGATGAAGTGCATTTGGCTTAGTTAGTTCCCCTGCTTTGAATACAATATATTAATAGCTCCATCTGTGAACAATTCTATGTACCTTTCTTGTCAGATTAGATTTCAGCCATATGAAGGCTTACCATATTGCTTTTTGAAAGTGAAGAAATTTGATTAAATTATTCAAATTTGTTCATTGTTAAATGAAAAAGTTTTCCCCCATGATTGTGGATCTATCAATGCATGTATGCACACATGTACATGATACTTTTCTGTTAATAAAGGGTTACTGTTGAAAAAAGTTGATTTTTACAGCTTTAGGTCTATACCCTTTGTTAAGAATTAAAAAAAAATGAAATTTATCCCCACTGTCTGCAAGCTTGTCACTGTATTACAGTATACTAAATTTCTCTCTGTCTTTATGATAATGGCAATCCATCATGTGCAAAGTTTGCTTCTTGTTTGCTATATGTTGGGCACTTGTTAAAATGAGCTATTTATTTAGTTAAACTAATCATGTCATGGAAAATTTAAATTCTGTTGGATGGTTAGTTGTCACAGAAAATTTAAATTCTACTGGATGGTTGGTTGTCATGGAAAATGTAGATTCTGTTGGATGGTTGTTTGCATTGGAATATTTAAACTCTATTGGATAGTTGTTGTCATGGAAAATATAAATTCTGTTAGATGATTGGTAGTCATGAAAAATTTAAATTCTATTGGATGGTTGGTTGTTAACAGCACTTTGAGCACATGATTAGTTCTATCATACCCATGACATAAGAGCTAAGTGCCTCTCCCAATAGCACACAAAGGTAACTAAACCAGGGCTGGCCTTGACAGGTATCGAACCTAATACTATTGGATAACTTGTCCAATGCTCTACAACAAATACAACTGAACTTCCCTCAACTGGGCCCCTCTGTAATCTGGCACCCTCTGCTGACTGACTATGTACTTTGGTCCAAATGTCACAGGGCAGCCATGTAGCTTGATCCAAATAACAGGGCAGCCATGTAGCTTAATCCAAATAACATAGGGCAGCCATGTAGCATGATCCAAATAACATAGGGCAGCCATGTAGCATGATCCAAGTAATATTGGGCAGCCATGTAGTTTGATCCATATGAAATCGGGCAGCCATGTAGCTTGATCCATATGAAATCGGGCAGCCATGTAGAATGATTCAAATAACATAGGGCAGCTATACAGCACGATCCAAATAACATAGGGCAGCCATTTAGCATGATCCAAATGAAATAGGGTAGCCATGTAGCTTGATCCAAAAACATAGGGAAGCCATGTAGCTTGATCAGTGAAATAGGGCAGCCATGTAGCTTGATCCAAATAACATAGGGCAGCCATGTAGCATGATACAAATGAAATAGGGTAGCCATTTAGCATGATCCAAATGAAATAGGGCAGACTTATGGATTGATCCAAATAACAGAGGGCAGCCATGCAGCTTGATCCAAATAGCATAGGGCAACCATGTAGCATGATCCACATAACACAGGGCAGCCAATTAGCATAATCCAAATAAGATAGGGCAGCCATGTAGCTTGATCCAAATAAGATTGGGCAGCCATGTAGCTTGGTCCAAATGAAATATATCTAATACTGATCAAACCTTTGCTACAAAATAGGCAAAACAATCTGTCCCATCAATGTCCAATTTTGGAAAGTTTTACTGCATATTAATAAAGTGTAGTGCAAAGAAAGATTATTAAAACCAATAATTTTTATTAAAAATATGTTTCTTTGATGACAATTACACAAAAATATTTAATTAGGATTACATCTATTATCTCCCAACTCCAGCCCTCATAAATTAAGAAAAATGTTTATCAAGTCTTTTAGCTTGTTTTAGTAACAAAAGTGCTAAAATGCTGTCTGTCTGTCAAGACAGGAGTGAGATGAGAATAGTCTCCCCTTGAAAAGAGGGGCTCATATCAAATACGCTCAGTCATCAGTTACTAGTGGTGCAGATGTCCATGCTCTTCCAGATATGTAACTGCAGGGAGTGCTTGAGAATGTATAGCCATATTATGATCTTGTAGGTATTATCAAAGAAACTTATTTAACTTGAAAAATTGGCTTCTTCTTCAAATATGTTACCTGATCATAATACATGCTATAGGAGAATATATATCAGGAGGAAGGAGCTACATTCCCTTACCTAAGAGCTCGCCCAAGTTTTGGTCTCCTAATATATATGAAGCAACTTCAAGTCTCCTGAGATATGGACTAGATTTAGCACATGGTCATGGGCACAGTTTACAGACACACATTTGCTTCCACAAATCCAGCAAAGTAAAGTTACCAGTGTCACAATGAAGCTGCTGAGTGACCTGTTCTGTTACTGAGGTAAAAGCTGGAGAAAATCATCTCTGATCATCACAACATGGTTTGAATGGTGTCAGCAATTGAACAGTTGTGTGAAATACTATCCAGAAACTAAAATCAACAAAAAAAAGGAAACTCTTTGCAGTCTTCATTGATTTTAGTTAAGTTTACAATACCGTTGGGGGACCTGGACACTTATAAAAACTTGTTAATGACAGAACTGATGGTAAGGTACTTATGATTAATTCACATGTATCTAGTAACATCACCTACAACGTCACAATCTAATACAGCCTAACTGACATGTATCTGGTAACATCGCCTACACAGTCACAATCTAATCGAACCTTGCTGCTATGTATCTGGTAACATCGCCTACACAGTCACAATCTAACAGAACCTTACTGATATGTATCTAGTAACATTGCCTACACAGTCACAATCTAATAGAACCTTACTGATATGTATCTAGTAACATCACCTACACAGTCACAATCTAACAGAACCTTACTGATATGTATCTGGTAACATCACCTACACAGCCACAATCTAACAGAACCTTACCGACATGTATCTGGTAACATTGCCTACACAGTCACAATCTAATACAGCCTAACTGATATGTATCTAGTAACATCACCTACAGTCACAATCTAACAGAACCTTACTGACATGTATCTGGTAACATTGCCTACACAGTCACAATCTAATAGAACCTTACTGATATGTATCTGGTAACATCACCTACACAGTCACAATCTAATCCAGCCTAACTGACATGTATCTGGTAACATCGCCTACACAGTCACACTCTAACAGAACCTTACTGATATGTATCTAGTAACATCACCTACACAGTCACAATCTAACAGAACCTTATTGATATGTATCTGGTAACATTGCCTACACAATCACAATCTAATAGAACCTTACTGATATGCATCTAGTAACATCCTAATACAGCCTAATTTCCTCTGAGTAACTCTACTACCCTAAAATCAGTAAATTTAAAGCAATCCGCACCAGGCATATACATGTAACAACCCGCATAAAATGTTAAAAGGAATACAGCATGCTTATACATGTAAGAACACATATTAAATACAAAAAGGAATACAGCATACATATTATTATGACTATATGGTCTTAAACAAGTAATAGAAAAGAGTTAGAAGTAACAAACTTTGTAAAATTCAACAAATAATTTATTTCCCTAGAATACAAAGTGACACTGTGAAGAAAAGAAACTTACGGTATTGCGAATAGAATCCAAATAATCCTAGAATTACAGACACAAGTCCTAATGGTTAAATTTCTGAATAAACTTTAGTGGAAATCCAAAATTAATTCCAATGCTGGAAGTACTGATGTGCCTGTGGTGGCCTGTTTAGTGGTGATGTGCCAACAGTCTTTTGTTGGATCACGATCATACAATCCAAGAATATATCCTTATTTGAAATTTCACTATATTATATTGAAGAGTACTTTGTATTTCCAGAGAAGAATCACTTAAATTAAACAATTTGAATAAATAAATTCCGGTCCAAATGAATTACTGGACACAACAATAATATAACTGATTCTGCTAAGATCTCAAAGCATGAATAAATAATATCTAGAAAAACAAAAATATATATAGTTCTCTACCTGACCTCAGGTCACAATTAGCATTTTCTAAACAAAACTACTACTACTACAACTTCAGGAAGGTTCATAATGTTTACAAAATAAAATCTTAGTTATATTTGAAGTATATCACTAAAATTATAAAATAATTATAGTAAACAACTGGTAAAGCTGACAATTCATGTGAAATTTCCAAAGTTCCAGACTCAGATTGAGATAAACATGTTGTTTACAAAACCAAAATCAATGATTCAGGTCAGGTAAAAAATGAATTTGATTTGGACAAGGTAAAGTCGAACATTCAATGTTACATTATCAATAGCATATAATGAAATTAAAAAAATTTTAAAAAACAACCAAACAAACAATGCAAATTAAATATACATAAAAATACATTTTATCAGTTGACTTGTACTGCTTGCAGTTTCAACAGGACAGGACAGTATGATTCATGACTGCCTCTGCTTTCAAAGCATTACCTTTTTAAACTGTCTGTTCAGCTTGCCATTCTGACATTTAGGGGAAGTGAGTTCCATATCAGTGCACCTATTGAAAACTGCTTTTGAATTGCTCAGTACGTGTATGTGGTCTAGAAATATTTGGATTACACTCCCTGGCTGAATAGAAGTTTGTTGAATTGGGTTGTAACAGTTCAGTAAAATAAACAGCTGTCCCAATTTATGATATGGTGTCTAGAGCAACTGTCTGAGACTTTAGACAAAACTCCAATAACTGACCTCTCATTTGCTGATGAACTAATCATCCTGTCATTAAAATAGGTCTTCAAACATAATGTAGTTGCTTTTAACAATTTTCTTGAGTTGAAAACAGAAATTTAATTCAAATACACTTAAAACTAAAAGTATTGTATTTGACTGTCCTTGCAGTAAATTTTGGAAATTAATTTTCCCATTAAACAGGCATTGGGCATATGGTTGCAATCGTAATATGATGTAGTCATTCACTTCCCAGGGCATAACCTTTCACTACAATGGTAACATGATGTAGTGTCATACACTTCTCTGGGCATAACCTTTCACTAAAATGGTAACATGATGTCATGTCATACACTTCTCTGGGCATAACCTTTCATTACAATGGTAACATGATGTAGTGTCATCTGGGCATAACTTTTCACTACAAAGGTCATATGAAGTAGTGTCATACACTTATCTGCACATAACCTTTCATTACAATGGTAATATGTCAGGTCATACACTTATCTGGGTATAACCTTTCACTACAATGGTAACATGA
This sequence comes from Megalonaias nervosa, assembly GCA_016617855.1. NCBI lineage: Eukaryota > Metazoa > Mollusca > Bivalvia > Unionida > Unionidae > Megalonaias > Megalonaias nervosa. Next base: position 50,754 of record JAECUM010092984.1, on the reverse strand, counting down.
TGTAGTGTCATACACTTATTTAGGATCTCACCTCTGTCTGCGTGGGTTTGAGTTTTGGATTTGGCCAATGTGGTCATGCCAGAAAACTTGCCAGTAGCTTCTTGTGGGTCAGTGGTTCTTTCTGGGGGTTTCCCAGGTTCTTCCTCCACTATTTATAGCCTATCTTGAGCTGAAAAATGGCATTAAACCCTACAACAACTTATCTAGGCATAACCTTTCACTACAATGGCAACATGATGTAGTGTCATTCACTTCTCTGGGCATAACCTTTCACTACAATGGCAACATGATGTAGAGTCTTACTTGCTTGGCATTCAGCCAAGTCATACCAAAGACTTTTAAAAATGGTACTAGCAGCTGCCTCGCTTGGCACTCAGCATTAAGAGGTTAGTGTTAGGACTGGTCGCCCTGATGTCAGGATAATGTGACCGGGTGGGGCATGATGCTACATGTCTGTGGCATGATGCCCCAGTGCTAGACATCCCTATAAACTGCCACACTGTAGACACCATAGTGATCTGACTAAAATTGTTAAAGCTAAGTTAAAAATCAAAAAACACAAACATGCTGCGTCTTACATTGATCTAGGCATGGTCATTCATCATAATGATAGTATGAAGTCATATCTAACACTTACTCAGACAACCATTCAGTACAATATGCTGTACAGTCTTACATTTATCTGGGCTTGGACTCCCATTACAAAGGTAAATAGCTATCATTTGTAATAAATTTTAAATTTAAGGCACTCAAGTCAGATCTTCATTTAAAATCAACAGTCTCTCAGTACCTCTTATAATACACCCACTCTAATACTGATTCAGTTCTTTCAGTGAGTTATAAAACAAATTTGCTACATGGCTGTCAAGTGTGGGGTGCTGATACATGTATTATCAATTTTGAAAAGTACCAATATTTCTCTTACTGGAATAATATTTTATCAATCAGACAGACTATAATCAGGATGGCTGAATCAGATCTTGCCCAACCAAGGCGTTGCAGTAATATAAGGTCACTTGTAGAACTTGGCCTGCATCCCTCCATCACTAGACAGAGTGGTCCCTCACTAAAACACTGATCCAGGAAAGATGAAAATACCAATTTCTACAAGTGAGATTACATCATACTGGGTTAAATCTGATGGAAAATATAATTGAATCAGTATATTGTGATCCATGATCATACTTGAATTATATCAGAGACCATATAATACTATAGCACTGAATAATGGGATTCATGACTGTACCAATGTTATACTAAGGACCATGCTATCCTGAGGCACTTTATAATGGGATTCATGACTATACCAATGTTATACTGAGGACCATGCTATCCTGAGGCACTTTATAACAGGATTCATGACTATAGCAATGTTATACTGAGGACCATGCTATCCTGAGGCACTTAATAACAGGATTCATGACTATACCAATGTCATACTAAGGACCATGCTATCCTGAGGTACTTTATAATGGGATTATGACTACACCAACGTTATACTGAGGACCATGCTAACCTGAGGCACTTTATAATGGAATTCATGACCATACCAATGTTATACTGAGGACCATGATATCCTGAGGCACCTAATAACAGGATTCATGACTATATCAATGTTATACTAAGGACCATGCTATCCTGAGGCACTTTATAATGGGATTCATAACTACACCAATATTATACTGAGGACCATGCTATCCTAAGTCACTTTATAATGGGATTCATGACCATACCAATGTTATACTGAGGACCATGCTATCCTGAGGCACTTAATAACAGGATTCATGACTATACCAATGTTATACTGAGGACCATGCCATCCTGAGGCACTTTATAATGGGATTCACGACTATACCAATGTTATAATGAGGACCATGCCATCCTGAGGCACTTTATAATGGGATTCATGACTATACCAATGTTATACTGAGGACCATGCTATCCTGAGGCACTTTATAATGGGATTCATGACTATACCAATGTTATACTAAGGACCATGCTATCCTAAAGCACTTTATAATGGGATTCATGACTATACCAATGTTATACTCAGGACCATGCTATCCTGAGGCACTTTGTAATAGGATTCATGACCATACCTTTGTTATATTGAGGACCATTACTTTATAATGGGATCTATGACCACAGCAATACCATAGGGTATTTTCAGCAAGTTGTCTATACAGAAGTGAGATATTGGGAGGGGGGAAAGGGATATATCATCTCTATATGACTGCTGTTTTGCTTTGTTCATAATCGAATTGATCAAGTTCTACAAGTATGCCCACTGGGTATTTTCAAAGACTTTTTTTTTTTAATTGAAAGGTATGTATTTTTTTTAAGTTCAGATGGATGCTGATCAGAGAAATCACTTGGTATGCCTAAATGTACATACAAGTTCTTTGTTTGCACCTACAATTAAAACTCACAAGATACTATAGTAAATCATATATTCAACTCTATGTGTTTGTGCAAGTATGCGCATGTACAAAGGTTTCAAAATATTATACGTACTTGCATGCCATATAAAACACTCATCAGGTGCAAAAGGAGGTTATTACTAATAAGAAATTAAAATGATTTTTATAACTGACAGTATGATGTAGTAAAGAATGAAAGGGAGACTAATTCATATGGGATCCATATTTTCTTCTGTGCATACCTTCCAGAATATGATGTGCCACACAAAAAATTATGGCTGTTGACTCCTAAACCAACCAGAAAAATCATGTTTCAAGAAAATACAATTTTCTGTAATATTATTATATATAAACTACCCACAGATGTGACTATACATGGCACCAGGATTCATGCCTGTAACTTGTATAAACAGTTAACAGGTGTACCAATGCTCATGGAAATCCATCACCTCAGTGTAGTTTACACAGCTGATTATCACAGGTGATTAAAAGGTAAGTCAGTCAGAGATAAGCAACCATCTTTGCACATATGATTTAAATGACAGACAACAGCTAGGGTCATATCATGTTAAGACAACTTTTGTGGCAGAACCAATTTGGCCAATCTGCATTAGTAAAGCATAGGACACGGAACAACCCAATTTGTTACAAGTTTGTAAATCAATAATCTGATAAAAATTGAGATCTACTTAAAATATGTTGATCTGACAGGTACTGATAAATGTTCATGTTCTGGTGACCTTTGGAATACCTGGTCTATTTATTTTTAGGAACCTATCAGATGAAAGCTTGCATTCATGTAGGAAAAAATTATCAATGCTGCTTTTGACTTTCACCAAAGCTATAATCTGATTGGCATAACAACAGAAAATGATCTTCTTCTTCTTCTTCTTGTAGGTTTTAACGCCATATTTCAGCACAAGATAGGCTATACTTGGCGGTCAGTATCAATGGTGTAGGAAGAACCCGGGAAAACCCCTGAAAGAACCACCGACCCACGAGAAGCTACTGACAAGCTTTCTCACATACCCATATTGGCCAAACCAAAGACTAGAACCCACACAGACAGATGTGAGATGGCAATGATTCATAACGGTGAGCGCTTTAGACCATTAGGCCACTCGGGGCTGGTGTCCACCACATCTCCATTGTCGAAGATCTCAACTTTAAACTGACTGAGTGAAAGAGAAGCATGTTGAAAAAAACAAAAGTTATTACTCTTCCCTGACTTGAATGATAATGTCTAAGACATCCTTATTAAAGATTCTTTGCTAGTTTGTGAATAGCAGCAAAATTTCTTTGAAGTTGGATTTTACTCCATATTATAGCAGTATTTGGAATAGTGCAGAATTGTAATTCAATTTTTAAGGCAAGATGTCAAGATGCTGCTGTTATTCAGGGAAGGATGAGCCATCAGCGATTCGAGCAAAGCCCAGCAAACCAAATTATAGAACTTTGGTTGATGGGATTTGACTTTATGACACACATCAGTAAAGATCATTGTTATGCTCATAAGAAATGCAGCAAGATTGTCAGAGAAGTTTTAACAGCATCACCATGTGTGTGTGTGTGTGTGTGTGTGTGTGCAATGCTAAGTCTACCAACTATTTTCTGTTTGAAAGTGCATTAAATATGTCAAATAAAACTGATATTTATTTTCTTTTATTTGAAAATGAATTTCCAGTTTAATTCCAAAGGCTTCTTAGATTAGATAACTTATTCTCAACTGTAATACAGCACTTTTTGGGGTCGAGTGTACTGACAAGCTTTTTCAGTCTCACAAAAAAAAAACAATACTGTGGGGGAGATTGGCAGGCATGCCTGTGTAATTTAGTGATTATTCATTTGTAATACTTGTTTATACTCACATATCCAAGGAGTCCTGAAATGAAATAAAATCTTGAAAGCCTCCCATTGCCAACCCTCCTTATTGGCAGGTTGAAGCACATCCTGAGTCAAAATTATGACTAAATAAAAGTTCAATGACAGCTGAAAGTTGCATTTTCTTTGTTTGACGTATATTTTCACTTGAATGTATGTATATTATTAAATCAACATAAATTTTGGAATGAAATGCAAGTATTGTAGCATGGCTACTGTACTGATACAAGTATGGTAGAAACTGAACAGGTGCACTTTACACCCATTCATCTCTTTATCTGCTGGTAGGCCTGTAATTTATTCAAGCAATCCAGTTTTAAGTGTTACACAGACATCCTAGTTTACACCAGTTTATAAATGAATTTCACCTGGGGCTGTTAGAAGGATAGAGTTAGCAAGAAAAAAAAAAACTTGCACCTTATTTATTCTTTGCTGTACTAGAGGAATCCAATTGTGAAAAGCCCGTCTTTTTTTCAAAGGGCACACACAGTACATTTTAACCTTGCAGAAAAGAATCAATCATGTTAGTAATTATATACTTATATCCTATAAATAAAGCAAGGTACCAGAAAGTATCCCCACCCTTTTGAAGAAACCCAAGGATATTTTTATACTGTCCATCCATGTGTACATATGTAATGTCCTTGAAGTCCTCCTACAACATTCAAGCTAGAAATATGAAACTTGGGTCAATGATAGTCCCATGAATGCCAATTTTGGCAAAGTTTTGGAATTCTGCTCTCTAGCTGGTAGAAATACGGAGTTAAGGGTAATTTAATTTACATGCATTTTCAGATGGCACCTGACCTGTCTGTCTCACATGTTTGGAAAGTCAGCAAATCGTACTGGGACTCCGTGGTCTTTCCCATGCCAACCTCTCCTCCTCAAAACTTAGCTCCAGCATCATAACATAGAAACAATTGAGATCCCCACTCTACAGTCTTGTAGATCATATAAACTCACTTATAAGTTGAGTCCAAAAAGCAAATAATATAGACCCTAATGTGCTGTTGCACAATGCACCAGCAGATCAGGTTCTGTGTTGTTTGTTCAACTGATTACTTCCAACAAACTGCATAGACCCAGTTATGCTACTGCATTATGAGATGGCAAATCTCGGTCTATGCAGTTTGCAGTTTGATTGGACTTATAAACAAATATATATGGTACATTAATTGGACATGGGATATATTAATATAGAGGTATACACAACAGACACTGACCATGCCCGGACAGACATTGACCATGCCCAGACAGACACTGACCATGCCCGGACATAAAACGACTTCCATGCACCAGACCTTGGAATATTAGAAAATAAATCACAATGTCCAAATATGCAAAGTTTTACAGCTAAAAATTGTCCTTGGAAACACTGTCCATGGTTGTTCATCATTTCATGACTATCCTTTGATGTCCAAAATGTTTGTATGAAATATGGGTTATATGAGGAAAATGCTCACAGAAAACTTGCTATATGGTTTGAATTTTAAACTGCCTCCCAAATTATAAAATTAAAACGTACATAAAGGATTTGAATTTCAGCAAATCTTTTTCATTCACCAAGTGTGTCACATTTCACAAAACTGTTGCTAAATTATTTGTGTTGAGTATATTTATCTTACAATTACAGTATGCACGGTAGATTTTACCATTAATTTATTTGTTTGTATAAAACATTCAATACAATATATCATAATAACCTTGTTTCTCTTTGATAAAGAAGATGCATACTGAGTTAATATATGTTATATATTAATTAATTCAATGTACATGTATGCTACTTAATCCAATGTACATGTATGCTACTTAATCCAATGTACATGTATGCTACTTAAGTCAATGTACATGTATGCTATTTAATTCAATCTACATGTATGCTATTTAATTCAATCTACATGTATCCTACTTTGAAACCAAATCTTACACAGGACTAGCAATATTTCAGGTGCAAAATTTATTTTTAAGTCTTGTACTATTTATTTTTAACAATTACTCACCATTTCATGGGTATTATATTATGAAATATTCTGCTTTCCCTCCACAATATATAAGATACACAGACAGAAGTCTTAATGGTTGTACAAGTCTGACTTTTTGCAGACTGAATATAATAGAAATGCAGGCTGAGTTTCAGAATGCATTGGTTTAATCTTTTATGGTACAGTAAGACAAGCAGGTTTATTTAGTGCCATGGCAACTGGAGTAAAGTACCCTGTCCAAGGACAAAATATGGTAACCAACATGGTTGATCCGACTGGTTCCATTTGAACCATCACTATTTCAGTTACAAGTCTGCCACACTAACCACTCACCCACTGTGGTTCCTCATAAAGTTCAACAATTCTTGTACATATTGGGCTCCTATTCTGACTTTTATGTAAAATCTCCACTTCTTGAGTGACTGAGACACCATCCACTGAAATGAAGACAAAAATAGATTAGGTCCCTCTTTACACACTGTGTTATACTGTCTCATGAGCCATGATTTTACATTTTACTTGGTTGGCAAGTGGGCAACAAAATACAAATATTTATCTGGTTTTCAATTATGGACAAAAACATCTGATGTGCTTTAGAAAAAATATCGTTTTTTTTTTATTATTGACATTTTCAATTTCTCAAAGCTTTAACTTTTGTTGTACCCTCCAAACTGTGCTAGGACTAGAACAATCCATAACTTTGAACCTACGGCCTCTCTGTTAAATTAATCTTGGGAAATCTAAGGAACAAATTTTATAGCATTATTAGCAAAAAAAATTTATATATAAAAAGCAAAACTTGATGGCTAAAATGGATAAACAACAGGTCAATCACCTAATAGAATTGGAAAACTTTTTTAGAATGAATATTGTTACCTGCTATAGCCATTTATAGTTAATGAACAAGAATAGATACCCTTATGCAGCAAACTTAATCATGACTCCTTAGCTTTCAACCTTATCACAAGGCCTTACTCAGAAGAATGACATCTGGACTGGAGTCACATGATCAACTAAATTTTGATTGTGTGACAAAATCCTTCTGTACAAAGGCAGAAGATCCAATCCAGAATCACAGCTCCCCATCCATAACTTCAATACCTTCCCTCAAATAGTTATGATTTATTTTGCTATAGAAAGGTATCTATTCCTGTTCAATGCTTTTTCTGTTTGCTTGAATTTCAAGTGATAACAGTATACAGCAAAACTATGGACATGCCCATCCAACAAGCGGTTCTTTACATTTTTTTTTTTTTTAATAAACAATAACAATGAAATTACTTCATTTCATATGCTCTTATGAGAAAGGAAAACTTCTATATTTTTAAGACGTGTGGAAAAAAGTCCCATGCAGAACCTAAATGTACACATTGAAACTGACCGATTCAAAATGAATTCCATCTGAGAATTGTTATGTTCTGGATCTACTAGAACTACATTCTTAAATGATACATTGTGCATTAGTAAATTACAGATTTAATCACAAATCATGAATTGCATAAATTTGGTCTCTTTTGTCATTAACTGAACCTCAAAATAAAGTAAATATTCAAAGCCATCAGCATGACTTTAATTCTGGAAATATGCTACACTAGCGCCATCAAAGACTTTACATTGCAAATCAGCCAACTACCATAAATCTTGAATGTTTTCATTGCCATTACAGTGAAACCTGTCTTGAAAGACCACTGCTATGTGAGACCACCTGTCTTGAGAGACTATATTCTCAATGCACAAACTTAATGATTATATAGCACTGTGACCTGTTATGAGAGACCACCTGTCTTGAGAGACCATAATTTTCTGGCAGAAAGGGTGGTCTTTTAAGACAGGTTCTACTGTATTTTTAAATGGTTCCTAATTGCCATCTTACAGTTTTTATCACCTTCAGTGATTCTGACCACTGCCAGCATCAACATAGATATGACCATTGCCAGCATCAACACAGACATCGATGAACATCCACTGAAGTAAAGTTGTAGACATATTTTTCAATTTTTTTGACAAAAATGTGTACCATGTGGCACAGAAGTGTCAACATATGGCAGACACTGAACACAAAAATTGACAGAAACCTGCAATCCCACACTCAGTGTGCAACACAGCATATATACTACAACACTTCAGTGATACTAATACAGTGTAATGACACTTCAGTGATACTAATACAGTGTAATGACACTTCAGTGATACTAATACAGTGTAATGACACTTCAGTGATACTAATACAGTGTAATGACATTTCAGTGATACTAATAGTGTAATGACACTTCAGTGATACTAATACAGTGTAATGACACTTCAGTGATACTAATACAGTGTAATGGCACTTCAGTGATACTAATACAGTGTAATGACACTTTAAAGTTAACTATATTGTTTCTTGTTTTCGTCATTAATAAATTATTCACATTATATGGTAAACTTATACTGGTTTATGTGTTATTATCTTTTGATAAGAAATAAAGCCAGAACTATGATTTTATCTAATAATAATAATAATAATAATAATAACAAATCTTATTATTGGAGACTTTTGAAATTTACAAAATTAAAAATTCCAAATGATTCTAGCAAGCAACTATAAAAATATAACTTGTACTCAACAGATAATCTACTGATTCTATAAAAGAGAACTTGGAGTTCCTGAGATCCCTACCATCCATACATTTACAAAGATGATGGATTGTAGACAACGGCACATACCTAACTGACGTTTGTCCATTATAGTGCTGCCCTCTACCTCATGGATATACAGCATACCCAATTGGCACACAACTTCAAAGTGGAGGTAAAAAGACAGATTCATACAAGGATATGTGTTTCACATACACAGAATTTGAGTTTACCTTTTGTGGCCAGGATTGACCCATTCTCAAGTCTGTATTGTAAAATATTTTGGAACTCAATGACAAATTATTTCCATGGAAAAAAGGATGAGATACAATCCCCAGTGAATACTCTTGAAAGCTAATTATTTAAAATTAAAATTTTCGGACTAAAAGAAAAGGCATCCAAACCTGTAATTTATTTCATGTACATGTATTATATTTCAATAGTAAAACATTTATCTACATTTATGTCATAAGTCAACTTTTTGTTCTTGAACATCTACTATATGCAACTATCATAGAAATGTGACAGTTTAAAATTTGTTTTGCTTGTGTGACTTCAAAAACAGTCTACATGTTATATTAAACTGGAATTGAAACTAACCTGCAGGATGGTGAATGAAATCCTATATAGTCCTACATGTTCTATCTTAAGTCCAAAAATATCCAGTATTCTAAATGAGTTCAAGTGGTGTTTCGAATGAATTTCAGTGGTGTTCTGAATAAAGTCCAATCTACTGTGCTGATGTCCCAACAGTCTGGAATAGTTTGATGTGCTAACAGTCTTGATGTATCACAATGATATATAGCAAAATGTCACTAAATGAATTCACAGTAATTCCAACACAGCTACTTAATCCAAAGTTTGTGAGCATTTTGTAATTCCAATGATAAATTATATCCACTCAAATTGAAAAGACCTAAATGATTCTAAAAAAAATGATGTTTAGCATAGGAATAACTAATTCTCAGGTAAACATCCATTATAAAAAATTTTAAAAAAATAAGATGCAGTTTCAGAACCAGAACAAGGGTCAAATAATCAATTCCATATTCTACTGGTCAACAAGGCCTGGTCCTTTAGCAGTTAACCAATCAGAAATTAGGTCACCTGGTTTTTCTTGAGGAAAAACTATGACCTGAGTTGAAATACCATAAAGTTTGTCATCAAGATTTTCTTCTACAGCTTCCAAGATCAAAGGCCATAATAACATGTTTACCATGATTAAAAGTACATCACACTATCTTGAAATTATGTACTGTTTTAAAAATGACCCTGATAGATAGATAGATAGATAGATAGATAGATAGGTAGGTAGGTAGGTAGGTAGGTAGGTAGGTAGGAAGGTAGGTAGGTAGGTAGGTAGGTAGGTAGGTAGGTAGGTAGGTAGCCAGGTTGTAGGGTTTAACACCATTTTTCAGCATAAGATAGGCTATACATGGCAGCCAGTATAAATGGTGGAGGAAGAACCTAGATAAACCCCGAAAAGAACCACTGACCCACAAGAAGCTACTGGCAAGCTTTCTCACATACCCACATTGGCCGAATTTGAGACTCGAACCCACGCAGACAGAGGTGAGATGGCAGTGATCCGTAATGGTGAGTGTTCAACAAGCAGAAAGAAAGAAAACTTTAGGGATGGGAAAAAAGTAGACATAACCCTATGATACTCACTGGCCAATACAGAAAGCAAAACGTGAGATCAGGGTACAGAAATATAGTAATTACAATCAAGCTGTTGGTCACTATATGCGTGCAATAATGTTATGTATATATAATTTGTATTACTTGTTAGTTTTGGGTTTTCACCAAGATTAAATGTTATGCATAATTGTATTCTGGACTTTACCTTGTCCAAAATCAAGTTCACTGTGTTCCTGACTAGAGACACCGATGTTTTTATTTTATAAACAAATAATACATAGTTATTATTTCCCTAGGAGTGTGGGTTAAGTATTCATATCACTATCTTAGTCTGAGTCAAGGACATTACGTTTACCATGTTCCTTAATATAATTTTAGTAACAAATTTTATCTTCATTGACAAACTCAGAATGTTCTAGAATGGAAAATTCAATTAAGTCATAGTATTTTCAGAAAATGCTAATTGTGACCTAGGTCAGGTAGAGGGCTTTATAATCTTGTTTACTTGAGAAATTAGTCATTCTTGCTGTAAGATCTTGAAGCTGAATCAGTTGCATTGTTGTGTTCAGTTCTGATTTACATTTATTTATTTAATCAAAATATTATTCACTGGAGTTACAAAGTGCTCTTCGCTAATACTCTTGGACTGAAACATTAATTTGAAATTATAGTGAATTCAGACAAGGACATTTTGGATTATATTATTGTGACTAATTCGAAGACTGTCAGTACATCATTACAATTCAGGCTACTGGTACATTAGTTCACTCAAGACTACAGACATTTCAATACCTTCAGCATTGGATCTTATTTCGAACTCCACTGGAACTTAATTTGAACTTTATTCTTTAGGACTGATGATAAATCTTTTTTGACTTTGGAATTTAATTCGCAATACTGTATGTTTGGGGCTTTTTAAATTTTAACTTTTGTATTCTAGGGAAATAAATTATTTGTTGAATTTTACAAAACGTGCTGGTTTTTGCTCTTTTTCTATTATTTACTTTCAGAATAAAGAGTCATAATTATATATATATGCACACACATACATAGGAAATTTTGTTGGAGAATGGAAAAAGGTGGTCCTAATGGATAGGTAGTCAGTATATTTTATGGTGGTGGTCACTGTACTTTATGGAGGTGGTCACAAGTCATGGTTTGACTGTAATTGATTATAAAGACTGAAATACATTCCCCCCCATTTCTTGAGAAGGAATCGGTGATGCTGTAAAACCTCTGCCTGTATATTTTGTCTGGAATGTGTCATTTATATCATCCATAATTACATCAAACTTGGTAACTGACTTGCCTGTATATTTTGTGTGGGATGCCCATGTGTCATTTATATCATCCATAATTACATCAAACTTGGTAACTGACTTGCCTGTATATTTTGTCTGGGATGTGTCATTTATATCATCCATAATTACATCAAACTTTGTAACTGACTTACCTGTATATTTTGTCTGGGATGTGTCATTTATATCATCCATAATTACATCAAACTTAGTAACTGACGTACCTGTATATTTTGTATAGGATGCCCATGTGTCATTTATATCATCCATAATTACATCAAACTTGGTAACTGACTTGCCTGTATATTTTGTCTGGGATGTGTCATTTATATCATCCATAATTACATCAAACTTGGTAACTGACTTGCCTGTATATTTTGTCTGGGATGTGTCATTTATATCATCCATAATTACATCAAACTTGGTAACTGACTTACCTATATATTTTGTCTGGAATGTGTCATTTATATCATCCATAATTACATCAAACTTGGTAACTGACTTGCCTGTATATTTTGTCTGGGATGCCCATGTGTCATTTATATCATCCATAATTACATCAAACTTGGTATCTGACTTACCTGTATATTTTGTCTGGGATGTGTCATTTATATCATCCATAATTACATCAAACTTGGTAACTGACTTGCCTGTATATTTTGTCTGGGATGTGTCATTTATATCATCCATAATTACATCAAACTTGGTAACTGACTTACCTATATATTTTGTCTGGAATGTGTCATTTATATCATCCATAATTACATCAAACTTGGTAACTGACTTGCCTGTATATTTTGTCTGGGATGCCCATGTGTCATTTATATCATCCATAATTACATCAAACTTGGTATCTGACTTACCTGTATATTTTGTCTGGGATGTGTCATTTATATCATCCATAGTACATCAAACTTGGTAACTGACTACCTATATATTTTGTCTGGAATGTGTCATTTATATCATCCATAATTACATCAAACTTAGTAACTGACGTACCTGTATATTTTGTATAGGATGCCCATGTGTCATTTATATCATCCATAATTACATCAAACTTGGTATCTGACTTACCTGTATATTTTGTCTGGGATGTGTCATTTATATCATCCATAATTACATCAAACTTGGTAACTGACTTGCCTGTATATTTTGTCTGGGATGTGTCATTTATATCATCCATAATTACATCAAACTTGGTAACTGACTCACCTGTATATTTTGTCTGGGATGTGCCATTTATATCATCCATAATTACATCAAACTTGGTAACTGATTTGCCTGTGTATTTTGTCTGGAATGCCCATGTGTCATTTATATCATCCATAATTACATCAAACTTGGTAACTGACTTGCCTGTATATTTTGTCTGGGATGTGTCATTTATATCATCCATAATTACATCAAACTTGGTAATTGACTTGCCTGTATATTTTGTGATGAAGGGTTGTTTCACTCATGGTTCTCCCCAGCACCAGCACCACCACCATCTTTGCTAGCCATGGTTCCAATAAGTTAACCTATTTACACCTTGGCTGATATTTCAGTGCTCTGCACTAGTGACATCTATTGGATTTCATGAGCTACCAATAGTATGTAATGTAAAGTAACAAACAACATTTAACAGCAGTGCAATGTACATCAGCGCAAAATGGTGGAGGCAACTGACTTCAAAAGAATACTTGGTAAGTTTAACATTGAAAGTATGACTATGTACCAGAGAGTTATTACATGTGTATTTGAGGGAAAGGATGTACATGTATTTGTCCTGACACTGACTGACAGGAAAATAGCTTATTTATGAGTCCATTCCATATGTGTACACCCCTTGCCTTGATAATGGACTAACAGTGTTCAAATATGAACAACCTGATTTTGAATGGCTGCAGTTGTCTGCCACTGCATCCAATGAAATTCACAGACCTGAAGAAATGAAATATCAGATCTATCTGGCAAAGTATAGCTAGGTTAACATATCAGAAACTTGGCTAGCGAATGAAGCTGCCCATCACTGCCAGTATTTAATTCTATTTCCTTCCAAAACATTAATCAGATTCTATGAAAAGGTTGATTTGGATCCATAAATATGATCCCTACAAGTAAATGACCGTAAGAAATTTAAAAGCATCCTCATAAAGGATGTGATGATGTGATGTGATGATGATTTTTAACGTAGCTTTAACAATTTTTCAGTCATATCGCTACAATGCCTGCAGTGTGGCAGTTTATAGTGATGTCAAGCACTGGGGCATCATGCCACAGACATGTAGCATGATGTCCCACCCAGTCACATTATCCTGACACCAGGCCGACCAGTCCTAACACTAACCTCTTAATGCTGAGCGCCAAGCGAGGCAGCTGTTAGTACCATTTTTGTAAGTCTTTGGTATGACTTGACCGGGGATCGAACCCATGACCTCCCGCATCCGAGGCGGACGCTCTAACCACTAGGCCACCGGAGCGGTTCCTCATAAAGGATGAAGTATGACTGCATTTTGCCATGTAGTGGTTGTACACTGTATTCAAAATTTATAAATGTGGAACTGGCAGGGACTTTCTCAAGAAACGTTTATACAGTACTTGCTTATAAGCTGGATCCAACCTGAATCTTTATAAAAGCAGATCTAATTCTCTAATGCTCTGGCAGGTCTGGGTCTATGCAATTTGCTATGAGGAATCAGTAGAACAAACAAGACAGACCCTAATCTGCCTGATTATTATGCAACTGCTAATCAGTGTCTATATTATTTGCAGCTAGACATGACTTATGTGTCAGGATATACAGTGAGTGAAAACACCAACCCTATATAATGGTTAGGGAGGAATCATTAACATGCTGGTTTCTTTACTCTGTTTAGATTAAACTTCTTTTGATCAAATACAATTTTGGAAATGCTTCAAATGCATTAGTTTCCAGGGGATATGCCCACACCAGGGGTTCTATACTAAAGACACCTTACATACCAGTTAACACCCAACCCCAAATGAGATACCTGGATATGCCCTTACAGGTCTTTAAACACCATAAAGCCATGCAGGGCAAAATGAAACCAAACATCAAAAGACAAGTATATAAATATCATTAAATCCTTGCTAATGCAAATTTTAAAAAAATGACTGGCTACTGACACTTTGGTCAAAACATATTTATATTTACTTGCATATGAGAGGTCACCTGCTTACAGAAAAATAGAAAACATTTGCAACATGACAACCCATAAAAACCAACAAGTTTGGTTCTGAGCAACTTCTCTGGCAAGTTTTTATGTATCTGATTGAAGAACTGTGTGTTATGTATATTTAATTTAATTGTTTGTCTGTTAGTTTTAATTTTTTTTAATTTCATTACATGTTATTGTAATGAACATTGTTTGCTGGACTTGACCTTGTCCAAAACTGAGTTCATTTCTGCTTGACCAGATTGACCTTTTTTAAAAAATTTTAATTTCATTTACGTAAACAACTAATAATAGCTTCATTATTCTCTATGCGTATGAGCTTATTAACCAAATTATTATTCAGGTAAACAAAAAAGGAGTAAATACGTTGATCAGGGTTAGGGTTTTGGAGATTCCCAAGTGAATTTAATAGGTTATTGTGTTGCAAATAAACAAGGCTCATTAGATCATTCTAGAAGGCTATTTTCCATTATGCAATTGAGGTCAAGCAGAGAACTATATTATCTTGTGACTGAGAGGATTTTACCAGTTGTGCTTTAACATCTAGCACTTTAAATTGTATTATGTGGTGACCAGTTTTGGGCTGAATTTTATTTTCTTCAAATTACTGAATTCAAGTGATTATTTTCTCTGGAAATACAAAAGTGCTCTGACAAAATTCTGGGATAAAGACATTCATTGGAATTTATACTGAATTCAAACCTAGAATACTATTTATGTGATTCAACAAGAGAATGTTGACACATCAGCACTTCGCAGACCAAAACAGACACATCATTGCCTTCAATTTTGGATCTCTTGGGACCTGAACTGAGTTTTATTCAGGACTTTTTATTACTAGGACTTGTATCTTTAATTCTTGGATTATTTTTGGATTTAATTTGCAATACCGTAAGTTCTTTTTTTCTCTTTTTTCACTTTGTATTCTAGGGAAATAAATTATTTTTTAAATTTTACAAAGTTTGTTGTCTTCACTCTTTCCTGTTACTTATTTTAAGAGCTTAGCCTCGTAACACTGAGTCACAAACTTATTTTCAGATAAATGGATTCTATTAAGTACCATCTTCCATTTAAGGAAATTAAATGAACACATACACATATAAAATAAGGTAATATAATTACACAACAACGCTAATTGGTCATTTATAAAATGTTTGACAGAAAATATGCTGAAATATTTATAATTGAAAACACTGACATAAGTTAAAATATAATGTACAATACAGTAAAACCTCCCTTAGCAAAAACCTGTATAAAAGGACACTTGCCTTTGAAGGGCAATAAAACTTGCTCTTCATTTTGCAACTATCAATGCCTGCCAAGTATAACTGATCTGGACTTACTCCACATTTGACACTCTGCATATTTAGCTAGCCAAGGTGTTTTCAAAAATTGCTCTCAGCAAGAGTTATGATCTATAACAAGTGAAATCATTTCACCAATCAGAGAACTTGTTAGTCAACCTATTGGGCCGCAAAAGGGCTACTTCTATGATGCCCCCATGCCTGTGGTTTGATAGATAAACATGTGTGAAAGGTTTACTTTGGAGAAATTTACATCTGACATGTGTCATTATCCATCTAGGCCACAATGATTATTCCCAACCATCTTCCAGAGTATATCTAACAAGTAACCTGATGGTATTAGTTACTTCAGACAGTGAAGTAGCACTGACTGGACAAGTTACTTTCAGACAGTGAAGTAATACCGACTAGACAAGTTACTCTCAGACAGTGAAGTAGTACCGACCGGATTAGTTACTTTCAGACAGTGAAGTAGTACTGAATGTAATAGTTACTTTCAGACAGTGAAGTAGTACGGTTTTGGCAAGTCAGAGATGCCAAGGTTCAATGTGAAATGAAGTGGATCATCTACTTCTGGTTAATGAAGGTGTTCCCATACATAATTAGTCTTTGATATGAGACAATAATCTGTCAGCAACAGGCAAATAGTAGTCTGTTGCATGTCCTTTAGATAACGATTTTGATCACTGTCTTTCAATAATGCTATTAATTCTACCAAACTACATGCATTACCATTTTAAAATTGATTGGTCACAGTTGAAATAAAAATTTCAAGAAGAAATTATTTGTGTTGTTGAGTCTGTACATTTGTCTAGATCACTGTTATTTTCAATGTATTGAATTAAAGCATCAATTTATTTCTCGGCTGATGTAAGACTAATTATATTAACAAATTAGTTAAGTGACAATCTGCACATAATAAAGGCCAGTACCAATAAAATAAAAATTGTAACATTAATTTATCTATAAGAATGCTAAATGGATCTAATGTGGTGGTCAATTATTACAATATTTGAAATTAATGTGAATAACATACTGTGACTGCCCATCAATGCCTGTAAGCGAAACATTTGTTTATCCAGATATGATGATTCTAAATTCATTTTTTTTAAATTATTCAATTTATAAATTTTACTTTTAGTAATGTGAACACTGCTTTGAATGATAACAGTTCGTGAAGCAGAACTTCCCTTTTACAGTGACTTTTGCGACACGTGCTGTGAATATTTTTTTTTTTTTTTTGCTTTTCTTTCTTTTACAATACAAAAATAAACCATATATCAAATTTTAATAGGAAATAATGATTCTGGCGGTAACTGGTACTGTCACAGAGAAAGACGGGACTCGTTAGCAGTGATACTTTACGATCTTTCTGCGATGCAGTATCAAGTATTTCATTAATTTTCTGTTTGATATATTCGTACATCATGTCGAGATTACCAAGTTAGAGTTAAAGATTTAAGATAATGTGTATTATTTGGAAAGCAGTAACAAACCCTAAGAAAATTATGATAACTGATCCATTGGTAGCATAGTTATGTAACTTTACAACCTTTACCCTTTTCATCGCCTACATGAGTGAAACATTGCTTTGCATTGTGGCAGTACTAAATAAATGATGAAAATAAAAATTATCTAACCTTACTGACTTCTTCAATACGATGTCAAAGTCAACTTTGACCACCGGTAATTCCTTTTTTGGGGGTGAAGTTTTCAACCTTGTTTTTTTCAATGTTCTGTTTTGTTTTTTGGGTAAGAAGTTTGTTGGGGTTGTTTTCCATTCCGTACGTGATTGATTCGTTCGTTCCCATTATAAGGTTCCTTCAAACGAAAACATTGCAACGCCGTAGTGAAGGCAAATACTGAGGAAAGCCCATGTTATCATAAACAACGACAGAAATAGCTTGATGTTCAGGTTACTCGGCGTAATTATAATTTGTATTTATCACATAACTGGTAGTCTGGGACGCTGTATTATCGCGGTACATAATGTTCTTACCGGTACATATTAAAACTGTTTTGATATTGTTGCTTACTTTTAATTTGTCAAGTATCAATGACTTTCCCTCTTTCTATTCCTACAAAAAATCTTTGTCAAACGAAGCGCTCAAATGTAAAAAAAAGAGCATACGATGACTGACCCAGATTAACGTACAATGGGGGAACAACTCTATATTATCGCGGTATTTGCTCAACTTACGTATGGTAGCACACAAGTATTATAATAAAAATAAAATACGACTGACCTAAGAGAATAAATGTGCACGCTTGTACTGGCTTAGTATTTCCACAATAAAGGAAAGGATCCAATGATAAAATCCAACACACAAATGTAATTCAAGTGTAAATCCATGCGGAATCCATGAATAACAACATTACAAATTAAATGCAACAATTATTTAACTTTATATGAATTTTAAATGCAAAATGGGCAAAGAAATGTAACTATACGACAACTATTATTAATATTATTATTTTTATTATTTAAATATTACAGATTTAAAGAAAGTTTAACTGTTATTGTATTCTTATGTACGTACGAGCAATATGATCAGCAACAACATTTTGTGAATGTTGGTCCATGTTGGCTACCATAAAATGAAATTGCAACCTTGACCTTGTAAGAACATGTATGTCACCATCAGAATATGACCTATAATCATCAAACATCAGACGATACACTAAATATATTTCGTAACCAAAGCCAATGCAGGTATAGCATATTCGACTGGATTTTTTTATATGATGATCAACGTAATTGCATGAACTTTACAAAAACGTGAACTTCATTCTTTTTCATCGTAAAGTTATAAAAAATGTTGACATTTTAGAGGAAATTGTGCTGTTAAGATATTTGAATCCTTACTGCTACAGCTTTACATCTGTAAACAACCGCTAGACGGCGTGTGTCAAAAATTATTCGGAAAATCCTGTTTGCCGCGATAATATAGAGCCCGCGATAATACAGCGTTGGACTATACACTTTATATACAGTGTATGAAGCTTAATATTTTTTATATGTTATATCGCGCAACGTTAAATGGATTGGTCCAAAGTAACTTAATAAGTCCAAGAAATTATTGCGCAGTATGATTTTTTTTTTTTTTTTTTGGCTTTGTTTTTTAAGTATTGCTATCAACAGCTTGGCGATCATCTTTCCAATCGATTGCCCAAAAGAAATTGAGAAAAATAAGATTATATGGAATATGGGCAATTTATCCCACAGTAGATCGTTACAAATGAAATTGAGAACATCGGTCAATGGATTGGAGGCTGGAGGGGTGCGTTCAACCTGTTATTAGCATCCCACCCTCAAAACAAACCTGGTTCAAATGTCAACCATAAGACCATTCTTAATGAGATCCTCATGAATATTAATATATCGCGAAAACGAGGCTAAGCTAGGCACCTCGCGACTATACTGCATATAATATATTATGCAGATTCCTTATGCGAGAGGATATATTATATTGATCGCGGCTGTAATGGATGTAATGTATTTTACAGAGATTGTTTCCTTTTGCGTAAGAATATTTTGTATTATAGAATTACCACTGTATATATTATAATGACGAAAACTTACTTGATATATGTTCATTCTCTTAAACGTCCTATCTTGAGTGTCCTTTTTCTCTACAGCACACAAAATACAAGTTAACGATAGAGAAAAGAAACTATCTAAAGCATGAATTTTGTTTCTGATTCTGTATGGTTTAAATGTACTGCTATGATCAATCAATACTGTGGTCAAAACACGCGGTCAGAATAAAACATTTACAAAATGTTCATAGTGACACAAACTGCCGTTTTAAGCAACCACGTTCCCCAAACCAGTAGAGACTTTGTGGTGTGCTTTAAATAGTTTTGGGTACATGTCGGTATGCTTGCATTTTAATTTGTATCAGAAGTGCACAACCTGGTGGTTGTTATGGTGCTTGCTACTTTTAGTGCCTGGGGTGGGTGGGAGGGACTGGGATTTTCCCTTTAAATGACATATTTTTTTCTTTTCTGAATCATTTGTCAACTGACAATATGGATATACGATTTTATTCATACGAACACATTTTTTTTGGTTTCAATAACAGACTGGCAGTTATATATTTACCCACAAAACAGCAGGATTATTTGTTCAAAGCTGTTTGAAAGCCATTTATATATATATATATATATATATATATATATATATATATATATATATATATATATATATATATATATATATATATATATATATATATTAAAAAGTCAAAGCACCCTGCCCCCAAACACACAAATTGGTCCCTTATTTATGAACTTCTTCATTGATTATAATTAATATTATTTTTGTGGTGTTGGTAGATGGATGAATTTTAACACCCAATATGTAAATGCAGACATTAGATAAAGTAAACATAATAGGGAAGAATCGTGTCTAAACAATATAAAATTTTGTCATTTTATGTATGGGATATTCTGTTAATCTGTTTATTAAAATAATTTTCTCTTTAATTTTAACAAAATCTTTATCTGCCATAATTTGGTCCCCTGGTTCTAACAAATCTATAAGCTGGTGCCTAGCTTAGCCTCGTTTTGGATTCGTTGACCCAGGGTCACATGAATTCATGAATACATTCTGAGAATGGAGTAATTAAAAGAAAAGAATGTTGAAATATGCCGGTCTTCCAACTGACAGAAAGTTATCGAACGACAACATTCTTCCACATCAAATAATGTATATATCCGGTTACAAAACATCCAGTCAGATAATAACGACAGCCAAGCGAATGTAAATCAGCACCAACGAATCTCCTCACTGCTCAGCAATACTTCTATATCTAGCACAGTTTCTGCATCCAGTAATACTCCCTTCAAACAAATATCAAAGAACTGGAATGTTGTTTCTTCGGACAAATGCAAAACTCCTTCTAGCTGACCAAACCCAGTCACGTAGGAAATTCCAGCGGCGGTCCAATTTTGAAAAAGTATCCCATTCGTGACAAATGTTCTCTTGACTAGAATGATATTTTGCTTTTTAATTTTTATTTATTAAAATTTGTACTTCCAAAGGTTATTTGTAAACATACTGTTCAATACTGCTTCAACTCTTGCCTGGGACTATTGTTCACGCGCAAGAATTTAAATGTTCAGCGACTGTGACGGACAGAAATGCCAAACAAGACGTGTGCTTTCTCTTTTCTTTCGCTTTAAATAATTACTATGTGATAAACTGAATCTCAAATGGGTAATGATCTAATATTGAATTTATGAAACTCGTTGAATAATTTCCAGTTTTTGCTCGACAAGGCTTTCAAAATCTGGAAATTATTTAACACGTTTCATAGTTCAGTATTAAATCATTACCCGTATGAAAGAATTTATATATTTCTAATAAAAATATATTTTTATCATATATCTTATAGTTAAATTAGCATACTCTACCTTTTGTCTCTATTATAGCAAAGTATTGGTCTTTTTTATCTGATGGCAAATAGCAGTTTAACTTCAACAGTACGTTTCGTTTTTCATTGTCCTTTTCTTAGCATAATCTGCATCTTGATATTAAACCTGTCTTGGCCTATTTCATTTTCTTAATCTGTAGGTAGTGGCAAAAATAATAAGAAACTGAAAACAAAATCTTTCTCCTGCGACTTCATGTCCTTTGTCCTTAATTATTTGCACTTCTGATAAAACAAGTTATGAACAATACCATTAAGTTTTGAACTCCCAAAACAGTACATTTGAGAGACTTGTGTCCTGGAGACCCACATTGGCAATCAGTATTTTTAGGCTAAATTACTTCATAAGCTAAAACGAATACGTTTTGCTTACAAGTAAACAATATTCTTTTAATGCCATTGTGATTTTGCCCGCTTGACTTTAGCATCTGAGAATAAAACTCTCTTAAAATCAAAATTGTAACTAAAATAAGAAAATCTTTAGGAATTTAAATTAAGTTTCTTAAAACGGCTATAATTTTAAACTCCTGTGTTTCTATTTGAAATGATGTTGCTATGCTATGAATTTTATAAGCGGATCCTATTTATAAAAGTGTAACGAGAAAAAGCAGATTCGTAGGAAATAAATGTTAAACAAATGAAGAAGCACAAGTTCTTTTCGACAAGGGGTCCTCTGTGTTGTAAGTCTGCCAAGCAGATTATGAGAGAAAATATCACTGACATTAGATGATGGGAATTATAAGGGAATGTATCATTGTCATTTGATGATGGAAAGTATGAAGGAATATATCATTGGCATTTGATGAGAGAAATTATATGGGAATATATCATTGACATTTGATACGCATGCTTTAAAGGAATCAATTAATGTTTCAAATGAACATAGGGCTATCAATACCGACAGAGCATATTTCTAATAAAAGTAATAGTAAGTACTTAAGCGCGTCAAAACCGATTAATCCAAAATATATAACATGCGGTTGTGAAAATTTCTTGTATTGTATTTTGATCACTTAAAGGATCAAGAATTGCTTGTTTAGCGACTTTATAAATGTCCGTTAATTATGATATAAGTAAAAGAGGTCACATCATTGTAAGCTTTCGAAACGGTGCAAAGATGCCATTTCTTGACCACTATATCTGATATTCATCTTAGGCCATGAGACTGAGCGATAATTTAATATTAGCAAGCACTTTCAAAAGTGTCATGATATCACAATAATCACACAATATTGGCGACGGCTGGTTAACAAAATATCACAAAATAGACTTGCATTTTCTCTTTCAAATTAGAAACAGAAGACGAATAAGGCTGTACCTTTGTATTTCCTGTTTTAAAGATTTTTTTCATTAAGGTTCTGAAAAAAAGAAAACACCTGTCGCAACATCAAATAGGAACGAATATGTTTCTGTATGTACACGTTCCTGGAATACCACTGGCACGGTACAGTACAAAACTATACGGTTCCGGTGTCTTTCGATTATCTCACCCATTCCCCCCGAAAAAACTCATTGCCCTATAATCAAGTGCGCCTCGGCGCTCGCGTATATCTTGAATAGAACTAATGCTCGAGAATTTTCAAAAGCCAACACACACACTCACACACATACACCTTTTGGAAAAGTAATTCTCGTCGATCTTCTCGGAACATGACTGTAGGGGTAGACAAGCTTTAAGTATAATTAAAAAAAAAAAAAAGCAAGAAACAAAGAAAAGAAAGATAACAAGTGGATAACGATCAAATATCATGCTTGGAGTAAACCTTCCTATTTGAATATTAAAGTTAATGAATCAAAACTTTAAAGATGATGAAGGTTCTAATTTGAAGTAATAGAATCTAAAAACAACAAAAAAATTGACTTATATTTGTTGTGGGGGTTTGTTTTGGGTTTTTTCTCAGACTCGAAGCTTCGTGCTCAGTAAAACAAGATCTGAGAAAACGAGTCCAAAATTAATTTTAGGAATTAAACAGGGGTGTCTACTATAAATAAGAAAGCTCTGTATGTGTGGTTATCCCGGTGCCAAAACCAAACTTTGTATGTCTGCTTTATTGACGTAGTTTCGTTCTGATTTTTATGCATTCTTTATAATCAATTATGTTTCAAAGGGTACAATATTTCTAATTATGAATCAAAATGATTTGACTCATTTGTGTTTAATATTATTTAATATGTTCTTTTTAAAAGGGATACACGTACATTGTCTAAAGCGAAGTGAGGTTATGAAAAACGTGAATATGAAGATGATGGTAAATGTCAGTTTAGACAGATCAATTAAATCTGAAAATTATGGATTGGCGTCATACAACATTATTACTCTACATGATTCTTCTGTTCGTCTATATCCATGATGAATCTCTTTTTCTCTCTCATTGTGGAGGATACAAAAATCATGCGTCAATGCAGGAATGTTTATACACTACTTTCATTTGGTCTTGTCTTTATAATTTTTTTTAATTTTTTTATTTTTATTTTTTTTCATTAAATTACTATCTCTTCATCTCCCTGTGGGTTCGGTATGTAGAGTAGGACCACGCTCAATGAATCGGAGGACCTAGGACAAGACAGGGCCCTATGGCTGTCCTGCTTGTCAGAGACGACTGATGTAGCAGGAAATTCGGTAGCCCGGTTGTCATCATGCCGGACTCGAAACAGAAAGGATGCGGTGTCGAATATTAACATTGGCTCAGACTGAGTCTACAGTGTTGTCATGGTGTGTCTTTCAGCAATGTACAAAACTCCAATTGCCTCGGCATTAGATAATCTACTTGTGCTGATGTGCCGTAAAACACCAAACTATTTCTTCAACCTTCAGTTTGTTTGTTTATTGTTAGTTTGTTTTATGGATAGATAAGGAACATTCATTCAATTGATAAGAAAAGCGAAACAGTCTCAAATAGATGTATTTGGTTTTGATCTTTTGACCTTTCAATGGCGTCAAAGTCATGCATTATATAGCCTGGAATACTTAGACTGATATAAAATATGCCGAGATTAGCTGCTCATAAAAACAGATAAATAATTTCAAGACAATTTGACCAAATTTTATAACTTTTATACAAAAAGAATCTATTTTGTACCACGCGACGCTTATACACCTCTTATTCTGACACGCTCTCTGTTACGCATCTTTAATTCACATTGTGTGCTTAACTTTTGTCCATAACTGTCAGTTGTAAACAAGAATGTTTACACAGCATTTCAGTTCGGAACATTCTAGGCCCAGTCTTGTTTACAATTAGATTGGAATTTTCCGTGGAATGATTCACATCTAGGTCAAATGAAAATGTGTATAAATAGGGATTTGATAAACAAATAATTAATTCCTGTTCTATATAAGTCTTAGGGAATCCATGATCAGAGTTTGTAGTTGTGTTGTTGATATCAGATATAATTCGAGAAGAATTATTTATTTAAACTATTCATTGGAATTACTAAAATGATCATTGACTTTTCGACTAATACAATACTTTGGATTTTTGTGAACTCATTCAAAGACATGCTGGGTTGCATCTTTGTTTATGACTGGACATTCAAGGATATTAGAATTCATTCGGAACATTCTATTGTTTCGACGTGTGATACAACATTTAGGATTATCTGGGATTTAATTCACAACACTGTAAGTGTCTCTTGAATTTTCATTTTGTATTCTAGATAAATAAATAACTTGTTGATTTTACTTAAATTGTTGGTTTCACTTCTTTCTGTGACATATTTTAAGATCTCGAGTCCAAACACTTACATAAAAATCAAGTTTAACTACTAAAAGGAGGATGAAATTTGCTAGTGTTAATTTAACTGATCATTTAGGCAGTTCACAATGCTGATTGCTTGTATCGGCGGATAAACCAGTTTGCCTCTATCTGGTGCAAAATTCAGAGGTCAAATATATCTTTTGTTCATTTAGTAAATTGAGTTTAATTGTGAAAAATCATGTTCTCATAAATTTTCCTGAAATTGAAGGAGAATTTTGTGATATTGAGAACTGTGCACCGTTCACTGAAGAATAATGATACTTCAGGAAAAAGAAAAAATTCCTTGTAGAAGAGGAAGTAGTCAAGTTTAAAGAAAGACGTCTCTGTTCGGTCAGTCAGGAAGTAGTCAAGTTTAGAGAAAGGCGTCTCAGTTCGGTCAGTCAAGTAGTCAAGTTTAAAGAAATGCGTCTCTGTTCCGTCAGTCATTAAGTAGTCCAGTTTAAAGAAAGTCGTCTCTGTTCGGTCAGTCAGGAAGTAGTCACCAATTTTAAAGAGAGGCGTCTCTGTTTGGTCAGTCAGGAAGTAGTCAAGTTTACAAAAAGGCATTTCTGTTCGGTCAGTCAGGAAGTAGTTATCAAGTTTAAAGAAAGGCGTTTTCGTTCGGTCAGTCAGGAAGTAGTTATCAAGTTTAAAGAAAGGCGTTTTCGTTCGGTCAGTCAGGAAGTAGTCGTCAAGTTTAAAGAAAGGCGTCTTTGTTTGGTGAGTCAGGAGTAGTCATCAAGTTTAAAGAAAGGCGTCTTTGTCCGGTCAGTCAGGAGTAGTCATCAAGTTTAAAGAAAGGCGTTTTCGTTCGGTCAGTCATTCAGATATAGTAAAGAGGTGAAAGACTTATTAGCAAAGTAAAAATTATTATTTAGTATCATTCACATTCCATGGAAGATGATGAACTAACTATTAAGTCAAAATATACACATAGTGAAGGAAGTAATGTTTTGCATGCTATAAGATTGGAATGTATGAAATAATCGGTAATGATGAAAAAGGCGAAGAAGACGATGGTGATGACGATGACGGTGAGGAAAACACGTTTAACTCACTGATTAACATACGTGTCTAAAACAGAAAATCTTTCTTCGATTGACGGCCTGCCTGACTGACCGCCTGGCTGACTGAATGGACGAATGAATGAAGTTGCCGCGACAGCGACAAATTTCTGGTCATTGTTCTCGGAATAAACATCTTGAGAATTATGTGTCCTTTTATTCATTTACAAACGTTATGTGACTTCATTTAATATTTTCGAATTTTAGTACAACAGCATTGGAATGGGGTTTTATTGTTGATGTCACTTACTTATAATCAAAACAAATACATAGATACTCTTTTGGCTTACTATCGGTCCTTTATATTTTAAAACAGATAAATCGGATATAACAGCTATATGGCAAAGAAAATTTGAAATTCTTAGTTAGATTAATTGTTAACACGATTTTAATACACTGAGAACTTATTACTAAAATTTCAAGATAAAAAAAAAAAAATACACCGATACTGTCTTGGCTTACTAGTAATCCTTTTCATCAACTAGCACATAAGGCAAAGAAAATTTGAAATACTTGGTTATCTTAATTTTTCGGACAAGTACAGCCTCTTACACACTCGTTTCCCAAATTTAAAGACAATATTCAGAGTTTTCTGCTATCTTCTTGTTAGGTTTTAGATTTGTTTCAGCTCGTCGCAAGCCGAGGCTCAGGAAGAAAGAAAAAAAAACCTTGGTAATTATGTTCTTTAAATGTTTTTTAGTCTCGTTCAACCAGACTCTGGCATGATTGTAAGAGCACTTAATTTCTCTAGGAATTCATTGTACCCTGCTAAATTTATCGCTGCCAATATGAATCTTGTAAATTATGAACGGAAATATTTACATTTACAGTAACCATATTGACAGCTAAGGGGACACTTTATTTTAATAGTGTAATTTCGAAAGGAACAACTTAGAGAACCAGAGCAACTACACATGAATCCTCTAAAGGAACATCACTGCACTTGAATATGTCTTCTTGAGAGACAGAAAGCGTTCCTGCAGAAGACAATTTCTCTAAAAGTTGTAAACACGTTGTGAAACATTCACCATTGAAATTAAATAATACTTTCAGTACATTCGAGTAATTGTTTATTATTTTTTTTATCTTACCTTCTCATTTGGAAATAAAACTCAAGGATACAGACGGACGGATAGTCATATTAACTTTTACATTGTGGAAATCACATTTTGTCCTTCAGCAGTACGATAGCAACGATTCTTGTTTATCACGCACTAATGAGGTAGCAGACTGGTTTATCACACACTAAAGAGATAGCAGATTGGTTTATCATATACTAAAGAGATAGCAGATTGGTTTATCATATACTAATGAGGTAGCAGATTGGTTTATTATATACTAATGAGGTAGCAGACTGGTTTATCACGCACTAAAGAGATAGCAGATTGGTTTATCATATACTAATGAGGTAGCAGATTGGTTTATCATATACTAATGAGGTAGCAGACTGGTTTATCACGCACTAATGAGATAGCAGATTGGTTTATCATATACTAATGAGATAGCAGATTGGTTTACCATATGCTAAAGAGATATCAGATTGGTTTATCATATACTAATGAGGTAGCAGATTGGTTTACCATATGCTAAAGAGATAGCAGATTGGTTTATCATATACTAATGAGGTAGCAGATTGGTTTATCATATACTAATGAGGTAGCAGATTGGTTTATCACATACTAATGAGGTAGCGGACTGGTTTATCACGCACTAAAGAGATAGCAGACTGGTTTTTCACGTACTAAAGAGATAGCAGATTGGTTTATCATATACTAATGAGGTAGCAGATTGGTTTATCACATACTAATGAGGTAGCGACTGGTTTATCACGCACTAAAGAGATCGCAGATTGGTTTATTATATCCTAACTAATGAGATAGCAGATTGGTTTATCATGTACTAATGAGGTAGCAGATTGGTTTATCATATACTAATGAGGTAGCAGATTGGTTTATCATGCACTAATGAGGTAGCAGATTGGTTTATCATATACTAATGAGGTAGCAGATTGGTTTATCATATACTAATGAGGTAGCAGACTGGTTTATCACGCACTAATGAGATAGCAGATTGGTTTATCATATACTAATGAGATAGCAGATTGGTTTATCATATATTAATGAGGTAGCAGATTGGTTTATCACGCACTAATGAGGTAGCAGATTGGTTTATCATATACTAATGCGGTAGCAGATTGGTTTATCATGCACTAATAAGGTAGCAGATCTTTTTCTAGGTATCTTTTATGTTAAGTTCTCATATCAGCTGACATCGTGACAATAATATTTAAGACATTCATCAGACTGCCCGACAACAAATACTTAATTTACTTTTTTATTACCATATTTTCGTTTCTAATACAGTTTATTTAAAATAATTTTGTACACCTGTAGCTCTTTTCCTAAAAGAAACGTGTGTTTATTTTTTCTCAGAGATTTTATCTTCCTTAAGATTATAGGAATAACATCGCTACGATTTATGTTGCACTAAATAGCCAAAACTATGCTGATGTGCAGTTAAACCATAAAACCGTATGAAATCTCAATCATCAAGAGTTCAACACGTTTATAATCCGTGACTGGTGTATTTAGTTTTTACACGCGGGGTTACATCAGGTTTGCACAAACACAACAATGAACGAAGCTGGAATTTTTGGTCATAAAAACGTGCTTCATGTCTGTGGCCTATCAACAGGTTCTTCTTCATTATGAAGAAGAAGCAGGAGACCATTCATTGGACAGAAGGTTTTCCCGAGAACGCACAAGGGATGTAATTCTATCATATAGCAATGGTTAAAGTCTTTCAAAAGTGACCTCCCATGGATTACTCATCGTGATTACTGTATATGACACAACAAACTCGCACTTTGAATAATGGTTATTTCAATGAAAAATCAATCAGCACCCACAAGGCTTTCCTTTCTTTTGACTTATAGATTACAATTACCTACATAAGCGATAAAGCAACATTACTGCCCTCTATATTGTCCATCTCAGTGATTTTCCAACACCAAAGTCAACCCTTATGAAAAAAAGGGGTCTATTTTCAATATTGTTACTAGTCAATGCTCTTAAAATAAGTAACAGAAAAGAGTGAAGACAACAAGCTTTGTAAAATTTAACAAATAATTTATTTCCCTAGAATACATAGCGAAAAATTAAGGAAAAAGAACTTACGGTTTTACAAATCAAATCCCAAAAAAAATCCAAAAATTAAAAAAAAGAAGTCCTAGTAATAAAAAATCCTGAATGAAACTGAGTTCGAGTCCTGATGGAATCCAAAATGGAAGGCGATGACGTCTGTTGTGGTCAGCGAAGTGCTGTTGTGTCAACAGTCCTTTGTTGGATCACAGAAAATATTATTCCAGTTTTGAAGTCAGCATAACTTCCAATAAATGTCTTTATCCACGAATTTTGTCAGAGCGCTTATGTATTTCCAAGGAAAAGAATCACTTGAATTCAATAATTTGAAGAAAATAAAAATTCAGCCCAAACTGGTCACAACATAATAACAACTTAACGTGTCCATTGTTTGGAGCCCAACTGAACAAACTTCTATCAAAAACAACAGTTATACACTAAATTAAGACGCAAAACAGATTCCCGGACGAGGGTCAAAAGTTAATTCGTCTGGAAAAAATAGAAGTTTGTAACAAGAGATACATGCTACTTGTCACTTAATCCAGGTATGACCTTGACTTAACTTGATGATTCTTACTATGAGAAAGGAAAAAAAAAAAAAAGAAGTTGTTCACCAAAACTGTCACTGATTCTGAACGAGGTCAGCAATTAGATATAGTCCTTCTATTATTAGTTGTTTACGTCAATGAAATTAAAAATAAAAAAATATATCAGTCAGGTCAAACAGAACTGAACTCAATGTTACATTACAATAGCATGTAATGGAATAAAAAATTAAAACTAACAAACAAATAATTAAATTAAATATACATAACAATAAATAAATAAATAAATAAATAAATAAATAAATAAATAAATAAATAAAATCTTGCAAACCTTGCGTCCTTTTGTCGTGAGTGGTGCTGGTGGTGGTGGATTGTATTCTTGTCTGACGGAACCTAACTCTTACAAGTCCAAAAATAAATTCTTCAACGTCATATTATATAACTATTTTTACAAACAGTAATGCTCCTGTGTAGAGATAGCGCATGAATATTACATGGCCAGCCGTCATAACTCCACACATTTCTGTCTTTCCATAGGGACCGAATATTACATGGTCAGCATAACTCAACACATTTCTGTCTTTCCCTGGACCTAATATTACATGGCCAGTCGTCATTATTCCACACATTTCTGTCTTTCCTTAGGGTCATTTTTACACAAGAGAGTTATTGCATTTGGATTCTGGTCACAATTATTTTCCTATCTAGCCCTACATTTATTTGTCAGTACTAAAATTTTCCATAGTGTCCAAATCCTAATAAATCATATCTTAATCTAGATTACGTTCAAAGGTGAACTCACTGTGAAGTTCTTGTCATAGATTATCCAGCATTATTTTGACTGGCTGGACTGTAAACAAAACGGTGTGTAGTGAGTCACGTGTTTCACGCCTGGACCAGCAACAATGCGTGATTAGAGTCATTACTCACTGTGCAATGTGGCCGAAATACACAGACAAACAATTCATAATGATCATATTCTAAAGAATAAACAATTTCCTTTAAATATATACTATGAATGCCCAAATCTAACTCGTGTATCGTCTCCAAAATGAGAGATGAAAACTACTCTAAAAATAGACTGGGACTATATTCATTTGTACTGATCCGGAAGTAATAATTTTGACCCGAGTCCATTTGTCAGCAGCATACAACCATCAACCCCGCACTGCAACCCCTCCGCCCTACTCGTAAAAACTAATGTCGTTTTTTTTGGGGGGGGGCGGGTTTACTGGTTATTTAGTTAGTTGGTTATTTGTTTAGTTAGAATTTCTTTAAAGTCCTTTGCAGTTTTCTTGTAAGTAGTTGTGTAAAGCTCCTACGTTTATATCTTCTGCTTGCACAGGATGGTCACATAGTTACTGTGCTTCTGTCTTCTACTTGCACAGGATGGTCCTATAGTTAATGTGCTTCTGTCTTCTACTTGAACAAGATGGTCACACAGTTACTGTTCTTCTATCTCCTACTTGAATAGGATAGTTACATAGTGTTACGACTCTATGGTCTTAAACTCGGTTACAAAAAAGAACAGAATACCAACAAGTTCAGTAACATTCAACAAAATTTTGTTCACTAGAATACAAAGGGAACATTTAAAAAGAACTTACAGTATTGTGAATTAAATCCTGAAGAGTCCTAAAAGTTATATCACAAGTAAAAAGTAGATTTCCGAATGAATTCCAGTCTTGAATGTGCTGATGTACCAATAGCCTGAAATAGTTTGATGTGCTGACAATCTTGATTTATCACAATGATATAATCCAGAATGTTCTTGAATGAATTTACAATAATCCCAAATAGTGTCTTAAAGCCAATGAGCACTTTTTTAAAGCATCTCAAAATGCAGTGGGTAAACTTATTTTCTTTATTTTCCATCTTGTTCTATTAATATTTGTACCCTGAATAAAGAGCAATGTTATTGCTATCACAGAGTATGAACCATCAAGCTACATTTTCACCAATCATAATGTACTCATATATGAAAGTGGAGAAAGAGCGATAGAAAGAAAAAGTAAAGATAATGAAAGGGATACACTCGATTTTATTAAATTTATTATTCAGAATTCAGAAGAGAAATATTTCTTGTTACTCTTCTGTTTAATGCAATGCAAATTACAAAACTCATTTGCGTTAATATTATATAGCAAATTAATGAATATAATTTTAAATAAAGTGACTGTGACATTCATATCTATGGGATAAAGTAGGTATAGACCATGCTGTGGGATAGGACAGATTGAAAAACCACTCCGTGGGATAGGACAGACAGATACCATGTTGTGGGATAGGACAGACTGAAACCTCTCCGTGGGATATGCCAGACAGAGACCATATTGTGGGATGGGACATACTCCTGCAGCTGCTGATTATGACCTGTATACAAAGTATTTTAACCAAGGTATGATATATATCATACCAGCTTATACATGTACGTTGTTGTTGTAGGGTTTAACGCCATTTTTCAGCACAAGATAGGCTATGCATGGCGGCCAGTATCACTGGTGGAGGAAGAACCCTGGAAAACCCAGGGAAGAACCACCGACCCACGAGAAGCTACTGGCAAGCTTTCTCACGTACCCACGTTAGCCGAGCCTGAGACTCGAACCCAAGCAGACAGAGATGAGACGGCAGTGATCCGGAACGGTGAGCGCTTTAGACCACTTGGCCACTCAGGGCCCATACATGTACGTTATATGACATCTGAGACATGACTTCATGTACTATACATGTTATCTGAGACAATAAGTCATGTACTTTAATCTGTCTGAGACGTGACTTAATAGAACTGTAGGCACGTGTTGATGTATGAAATTGCACTCTCGCAGAAACTAAACTGTCTCTTATTCTAAGTTCCATTTTAGCTTATAACTATCTATTCCCACGAAAGCAAACCATATATAAAGGGATTTAAAATGCGTGTGCATTAAAGATTTTGGTGACTGAAATTGTATCATATGAAAATTTTTGCACCAAATTATCAACTATTACAAAACAAGAAATAAACATTGAAATATTAATTTGTAACATTAAATAAAAGAACTATAATGAAAGCAACATACACATTACTGACCTGAATTTGCTCCAAAGGCAGTCCCACTACATTTGACTGGAATTCGTGATAGTCCCAACACATTTAATTGGAATTCATGTCAGTCCCAACACATTTGACTGGAATTCGTGATAGTCCCAACACATTTAACTGGAATTCATGACAGTCCCAACACAATTTGATTGGAATTCGTGATAGTCCCAACACATTGGACTGGAATTCGTGACAGACCCAACATATTTGACTGGAATTCATGATAGCCCCAACACATCTGACCAGAATTCGTGACTGTCCCAAACAATTTGACTGGAATTCATGATAGTCCCAATAAATCTGACTAGACTTCATGACAGTCCCAATACATTTGACTGGAATTCAAGACAGTTCCAACAACTTTGACTGGAATTCATGATAGTCCTAACACATTTGACTGGAATTCATGACAGTCCTAACACATTTGACTGGAATTCTTGACAGTCCAATCATATTTGACTGGAATTAGTGACAGTCCCAACACATTCGACTGGAATTCATGACAGTCGCAACATATTTGACTTATAGTTTACTGGAATTCATGATAGTCCCAACACATTTGACTGGAATTCATGAGAGTCCCACCACAACTCACTGAAATTCATGACCGTCCCAACACATATGACTGGAACTTATGATAGTCCCAACACATTTGACTGGAATTCATGAGTTTCAATGACAGAGTTAAGACTCATTAAAAAGCTGTCAGAAAAACTGAATAATTTCCCTCCAAAGCTCAGCATAAAACAACCATATGGTTGAATTAACCAACTAGATGATATTGTTTATTTATGGGTGATTAAACAAGTACTGACCTGAACCAGTTACAGGCTGGGCCAGTAAGTAAATTTACAGTCCAGATACATGCATAAGTAATGGGTTATAAGGGACTGTGCGTGGGGTATTATAAAAATGACCATATAAATAACGACATCGAACATGATATCCATATATAGATTCTAGTAATCAAAATATTGCCTGTCAAAATAAGGCCCTATTTCACTATTTATTCGAGGGTTTTATCCAGTCAAATATTATTTATACGACGCCAATAATTTTATATCATTATTGTGAATTTGATATCGGATATACATGTATAGAAGAAATTAATTTCCAATTATATGTTCACAAAAAGCAAAGCTTATGCATCGTTTCTATCTATTACTTATTTAATGAGGATATACCTTTCATGGTTGGTCATTCATATATCTAGGTTTCAACATGTTTACGCTAAAAGTAAAATATATTAAACATTAGTGAATAAAGTTCATAATGTACTACATAAAACAATAACATCAAACTACCACATAAAATAATAACAATAAAATCCCACATAAAAGAATAACATCAAACTACCACATAAAACAATAACATCAAACTCCCACATTTATTACATTTCCTACAGTGACAGATTCGTATTGTCAAACCATTTTACATAAATTTCCTGTGCATTAGTTACTGTAACCAATTACTCTCTCTCGATCGATCGATCGATCGAGAGGGAGAGAGGGAGAGAGAGAGAGTAATTGAGTAATTACAATAAATAATGCACAGGACATATCAAGACGTAATACCCATCTGTTGATAGCATTACCCTCTTTGCAAAGACTGCAAATTTCAGGACAGGTAAGCTTGGGGATATGTGTTTTTTATACAACAGTTTAAAGATTGAAGGTAATCAGTGGCATATTTCCCATTAGGTAGACAAGGCAGCTATCTGATATTGGCAAAGTTCAGGGGTTTTAAAGATTTTAAGTACGAAAATCTCTCTTTGTTACAAAATGTATTTTTGTTGGTATAATAAGCCACCTTTAATAAAGTCTGCCATTATTTAAAGACATAAGGCTTTAGTTTGAAGGCTGTGCTTTTTTTTTGGGGGGGGGAACAAATCTGTCAGTGCCTAGAGAGGCCAAATCATAATTCGGTAATTGCAAATGTATGTGGGTTATCTTGGTATTGTTGGTTTAATATTTCAAACAGGTATTTCTATGTGGGTTGTTATTTTGTTCATTGCTTCGTCAGTTATATCTGCAACTTTGATAGTACCCTTTGAGCTGTCTTGGTCCAAGTCGGAGCAGATGTGTTTGGTCGAGGTGTTAGAAAGATTTTGCAGCAGGTGAGAGAAATCCTGGAGAGTACATTTGACAGTACAGATAGGTTTCTGTGTTTCCCTTCAGATGGTAGACTGGGTATCCAAAAAGTCATAAAGCCTGTTGGATGACTCGGATGTAAATTGAATTGTATTATAATTGTCTTAACTAATTCAAAGAATATTTTGACATGTCTATACATTTCTGATTCAATGTCGTGAATGAATCTGCTCTAGCTTTGGTAGGTCAACGATGAGCATTTGTTTGAGCCGACTCCTGAAATTATTGGCATACGAATCTATCATTTTATTACCTGCTGACTAGCAAGGAGTCCTGATTGGGGAACACAACTTGTTCACCTTTAGAACATGATTCCAATATTAATCCAAAAAGTCAGTAGGAGGGGAATGATCTGCCCGACTATTCCATAAATCTCAGGTGCTTCGAATCGCTCCTCGCATGGAATGTTGGTGCGCAAGGAACATACACCTATAGCGACAAGAAGACTTTCGTCTGGAAGGTTAGTTTTCGGTGTTTGATGAAGGTATTTAGTAGAATCTTTGGTTGTTTAGAGGCTGTTTTTCTCTGAAAAGGCAATGGTTATAGTTCAGGAATACGTGTCTTATTTTATTGGGATAGTTGTTTACGGAAATGAATGGCTTCCCTGGGTTTCATTGTACATTTTAGGGAGTAAGAAAATTGTTGAGCTCGGGTCGGTTGGTAAGAAACAAGTCAGCTTTTTGTCATCAATGTAAATTGTCATGTGTCTATTTTTAATGTAGGACACACTTTTAGCACGTTTAGGTGTTTGGACATTGCTGCACACAAAAACCCACTCATGTATTTCCACTTTTCTCCGCCTTCTCCAGTTCCGTTAGCTATGTACTAAAACTAGTTAAGACCTACTTAAAATATGAGAATTTACCATGCATAGTTTTAACATGTTACGCGATCGAAGCAAACGTAACTATACAGAGACACAGTCAAGGACATAACTATCCTTGCACTCAGGCAAGACTTAGTTATCACTTATTGAACATCTACTTCAATCACATATGAATCCTAGAATGTCTCAGCGAAATCCTCCATTTACTTTGTACAAGTCAAGACAATCTTCCCCCTGAAATTTTACTTTTCAAAGAATTATCTGTATGAAATAATGAAGCTCTTATGACGCATCTTCCTATGCATTGACTTACTTCAGAAGAAACTCCAATCACTTCCCTAAGAAACGAGAGAGAGAGAGAGAGAGAGAGAGAGAGAGAGAGAGAGAGAGAGAGTAATAACACCATATGCCTTCTTAGCAAATCTAATAAAATATTCGACGATTTTTTAATGAAAATTAAAATAAAACTATACCAAAAAATCATTGCGCATATACAGTAAGTATTTGCTTAACGCAAAAGTATGGGCAAAATCTTCCAATAAAATCAAATTATGAAGCAGCATTATGACATGTATCTTTCAACAACTTTAAAGTTAAACTTGTAAAATACCCTTTTCTTGTATCAACACTTCAAAACAAGGAACGAAATATCTGAGACAGAGGAACACAGCAAAACGTTACTGCGGACCTACAGCAATCTCTTATTCGGTCTAACATCATGAAGAGCAAAAGCGAGGAAAAAAATATTCTTTCCAAATGACTTCTCAGTGAACCCTTTTTTCGCAAAATTGTTCAAGATTTTTGTCCAAAATCTAACTGTGGAAGCATCCTAACATTGTTTGTCATCTAGCTCAAAGACATATTTAGCCCACAAAGTTTAGTAAAGGTCGCTGTGGTGCCTAGGGAAAGACATGGTTCATGCTACTTCATTTATTCTCAAAATACCCCGGGAAAATCCATTCCTTATTGCGTATCTATGCTATCCACATAATGAGTTTGCAAAATTTAGATCAGTATCGTTTAGGATGTATGGCAGGAGACGCGACTACAAGTTTATACCTTGAACTGGACTTTAAAAAAGAAAAAAACAACCTTTTTGTGAAAGATTTTCAAGTAATTAACCAAGAATGGGGTAAAGGCAAAGGTAAACTTTTCAAGAAACTTGATCCAAAACAGTGATGCATAAGGAGAGCGATTATATTCAAGCCATTAATTGTATCTGGACCAGAGCTATTAATCTTTATAAAATTAAAGTCGAATTGTTAGAACCACTGTCTATAGTACTCACACGTTAGGTATACACTCTAAGCTTCGCTTTCATATTAACAAGCAATGGAAAAACCGGTGTTGCCCAAGAGTGAAACGTGTCTATATGGCTTCGGACCACAATTAATTTTCTTATGTAGTCGCTACATTTTTTTTCTCAGTACTGAACTTTCCACTGTGTCTAAATTTTATGAAATTTTAAGATAATCTAAATTACCTTTAAAGATGAACTCACCGCGAAGTTCTTTTCATAGGTTAACAGGCATTCTTTTCAGACTACAAACAAAGCAACACGCAATGGCTCATAGATTTCACTTCCGGATCCGCGTCAATACCTCCCTATTCATTGTGCAATGTGGCCAATAAACATAATACAACCACGCCATAATGCACATGTTCTAAAGAATAAACCTTTAAATCAATATCAAGGATGCCTAAATCTAACTCTTATATCACCACCAAAAAGGGATAAGAAAAATGCTCTAAAATTAGACTGGGACTACATTCGGGGGTTCTGAAACATAAGTAATAACTGTGACCCGAGTACATTTGTCTGCCTATGCTTAGATATAATGTCTGCATTAGGCATTGATTGATTATCTCTACCAAGATCATGCCGCACTAGATTTATTTAATCTCATCAAAATAATTCAAACTAATTATCATGCTGGTTAGAATCAGTCTGTCAGTATTGACATAGCAGAATACATTTTTTAAGATGTGGAATCAATAATTTCATCATTTTGAATATCATTATGTATCAGAACTTTCGGGAAAGATGAATTGTTCATATAAATTAATAAGTGTCATGGTTGAAATGTATATTTGCAATGGCAGTGTCCTATATGATTTTGCAGTCTAAACCATGATTTTGTTGAATCTAATTTTATCATAACATTTATTAGTTGGAAATATTAATCATTGAAAATATTCTTGTGATAGTTGCTCCCTTTTACATCTCGATTGATAGAATGTGTATCTGACAGTAACTTCCCTTGGGTCGGTCGGTCTTCCTCAATTAGTTATAGCCTATCTTGAGCTGAAAAATGGCGTTAAATCCTAATCAACAACAACGGTTAGTATGTAACATGTTACTAGTGAGTTTTTAAAAACAAACTTTTTATTTAAAAACATATTACGGTGAAATTTATTTTTTCTTGTGTTGTTGAGCTCTATTTAACTCTTGTTGTAATAGACATGACGTTCTTGCTGACCTCTCTCTCTCTCTCTCTCTCTCTCGCTGAATTTAATCCACTGTAATGCGAACTCGTTTATTTCATACATTCTTTATATTTCTAGTATTATATATTTAATTTTTCCATTTCCTCTTTTATTTTTGATTGCTTTTGTAACATTTTACAATTGAGTGTATCCTCAATATTGATTGTACCATTTGTATGGTTTAATTTTAATGATTTCAAAATGTGAAAATAATTGTTCCGCGGAAGTCGTACCTTAAAAATCTTTATAGCTACACACTGTTTTTTTTTTTTTTGTTTTTGTTTTTTTTTTTCATTAATGTTGTTTAAAATCTCTTCCAATATTAATTAATTTGGGTTATTGTGTTTGAATTCTATTTTGCAATTGAAGGTTTTGTGGATGTTACAAATGTTTTCATGCTTAAAGTCTTTATGCAGAAAAAATGGGATAATTTGTGTTATTGTTACTGTATCTTCTTTGAATGAAATTTGTACGAAATTTATATGTCCCCATGATTGCATTCACATTCATGTGATTTTCATGCTTATGCATATTTATTTAAATGTCATGTTTCAACATGGGGTCTTTTTCATTGCATTTGTTTTTAATTTTTAAAAGTATTTTGAAAATTAATATTTAAATAGTTTCGAATTTTATATCTTTTTGTTTCTACATTATTGAGATTTACTACTTTTCTAAGACATTATCTACATTCTAAACACCATAGCACGCTTTTGATGCTCACTGGTGATGTGTTACATACCGGGTATATTTTAACTTTTGTGATCTAATTTGCTATATTTTGTTTCACATTAGTCACGGTTTTGAAGCTCGCTGTCTTTCAATATCTTAAAACATTTATGTTGCATGAATATGTTATGTATATGGTGTGCTTCCTTCTTCTTCGACGGCAAGGTGTGCCACTTGACATCATATCAGAGTAAGAAGTACTGTACTATCAGGTTTCGGACAAACCACTCATTCCAAACTGCCGTCAAAAAGTTGGTTGATACACGGCCAGCATCTATAGATGAGCGAAAAATAATCGAAGCTGTTATTATGTGGTGCAAAACCAATTAAGTGTGATTAAACACACAAAAAATAAATGCCTATTAATCGGATGAAAGCAAAACGTACATAACTTAGATGATATTAATGTGGAATTAGGCTACGATAGTTATTTGTGATTTTTAGTTTTGTGTGATATTTTATGTCATGTATTGTGACACAAGGCAACGTGACTCATCTGCCATGTTCACTTTTGCCACAGAACTGAGATTACTTTTGAGCGGACACTTGGGAACAAGTAAAGCAATGCCTTATATTGAATATATTAAGGTCGTTAAGTTGTCATATTTGAACACACGAAAATTTTAAATCAAACACACAATGGCAGCGTTTTCTGTCATTTCCCGTTCATTCTTCGTCACACAAGCTACCCAATTAAAGCGGTATAGGTCTGTCTAATATAACGAAGTGATTCACAAAATTCACGTTTACATTAAAACAACCTATAATTCTAACTATAGCAATGAAATATCCTGGATATAATATGCGGTCACATAAATTTACATAAAATAACAGATGGCGATATGGCTCAACGATTTCTAGGTCAATAAAAAATATTTGTCAGCACCATCATCACGTTTACATAATAATTTCAAGTTTTATTCATGCAGAAAGAGTCATGT
Organism: Megalonaias nervosa; assembly: GCA_016617855.1. Classification (NCBI taxonomy): domain Eukaryota; kingdom Metazoa; phylum Mollusca; class Bivalvia; order Unionida; family Unionidae; genus Megalonaias; species Megalonaias nervosa. Next base: position 10,297 of record JAECUM010092984.1, on the reverse strand, counting down.
AAAGAGTCTCTCTCTCTCTCGTTTCTTAGGGAAGTGATTGGAGTTTCTTCTGAAGTAAGTCAATGCATAGGAAGATGCGTCATAAGAGCTTCATTATTTCATACAGATAATTCTTTGAAAAGTAAAATTTCAGGGGGAAGATTGTCTTGACTTGTACAAAGTAAATGGAGGATTTCGCTGAGACATTCTAGGATTCATATGTGATTGAAGTAGATGTTCAATAAGTGATAACTAAGTCTTGCCTGAGTGCAAGGATAGTTATGTCCTTGACTGTGTCTCTGTATAGTTACGTTTGCTTCGATCGCGTAACATGTTAAAACTATGCATGGTAAATTCTCATATTTTAAGTAGGTCTTAACTAGTTTTAGTACATAGCTAACGGAACTGGAGAAGGCGGCGAAAAGTGGAAATACATGAGTGGGTTTTTGTGTGCAGCAATGTCCAAACACCTAAACGTGCTAAAAGTGTGTCCTACATTAAAAATAGACACATGACAATTTACATTGATGACAAAAAGCTGACTTGTTTCTTACCAACCGACCCGAGCTCAACAATTTTCTTACTCCCTAAAATGTACAATGAAACCCAGGGAAGCCATTCATTTCCGTAAACAACTATCCCAATAAAATAAGACACGTATTCCTGAACTATAACCATTGCCTTTTCAGAGAAAAACAGCCTCTAAACAACCAAAGATTCTACTAAATACCTTCATCAAACACCGAAAACTAACCTTCCAGACGAAAGTCTTCTTGTCGCTATAGGTGTATGTTCCTTGCGCACCAACATTCCATGCGAGGAGCGATTCGAAGCACCTGAGATTTATGGAATAGTCGGGCAGATCATTCCCCTCCTACTGACTTTTTGGATTAATATTGGAATCATGTTCTAAAGGTGAACAAGTTGTGTTCCCCAATCTGGACTCCTTGCTAGTCAGCAGGTAATAAAATGATAGATTCGTATGCCAATAATTTCAGGAGTCGGCTCAAACAAATGCTCATCGTTGACCTACCAAAGCTAGAGCAGATTCATTCACGACATTGAATCAGAAATGTATAGACATGTCAAAATATTCTTTGAATTAGTTAAGACAATTATAATACAGTTCAATTTACATCCGAGTCATCCAACAGGCTTTATGACTTTTTGGATACCCAGTCTACCATCTGAAGGGAAACACAGAAACCTATCTGTACTGTCAAATGTACTCTCCAGGATTTCTCTCACCTGCTGCAAAATCTTTCTAACACCTCGACCAAACACATCTGCTCCGACTTGGACCAAGACAGCTCAAAGGGTACTATCAAAGTAACAGATATAACTGACGAAGCAATGAACAAAATAACAACCCACATAGAAATACCTGTTTGAAATATTAAACCAACAATACCAAGATAACCCACATACATTTGCAATTACCGAATTATGATTTGGCCTCTCTAGGCACTGACAGATTTGTCCCCCCCCCCAAAAAAAAGCACAGCCTTCAAACTAAAGCCTTATGTCTTTAAATAATGGCAAACTTTATTAAAGGTGGCTTATTATACCAACAAAAATACATTTTGTAACAAAGAGAGATTTTCGTACTTAAAATCTTTAAAACCCCTGAACTTTGCCAATATCAGATAGCTGCCTTGTCTACCTAATGGGAAATATGCCACTGATTACCTTCAATCTTTAAACTGTTGTATAAAAAACACATATCCCCAAGCTTACCTGTCCTGAAATTTGTAGTCTTTGCAAAGAGGGTAATGCTATCAACAGATGGGTATTACGTCTTGATATGTCCTGTGCATTATTTATTGTAATTACTCAATTACTCTCTCTCTCTCCCTCTCTCCCTCTCGATCGAGAGAGAGAGAGAGAGAGTAATTGGTTACAGTAACTAATGCACAGGAAATTTATGTAAAATGGTTTGACAATACGAATCTGTCACTGTAGGAAATGTAATAAATGTGGGAGTTTGATGTTATTGTTTTATGTGGTAGTTTGATGTTATTCTTTTATGTGGGATTTTATTGTTATTATTTTATGTGGTAGTTTGATGTTATTGTTTTATGTAGTACATTATGAACTTTATTCACTAATGTTTAATATATTTTACTTTTAGCGTAAACATGTTGAAACCTAGATATATGAATGACCAACCATGAAAGGTATATCCTCATTAAATAAGTAATAGATAGAAACGATGCATAAGCTTTGCTTTTTGTGAACATATAACTGGAAATTAATTTCTTCTATACATGTATATCCGATATCAAATTCACAATAATGATATAAAATTATTGGCGTCGTATAAATAATATTTGACTGGATAAAACCCTCGAATAAATAGTGAAATAGGGCCTTATTTTGACAGGCAATATTTTGATTACTAGAATCTATATATGGATATCATGTTCGATGTCGTTATTTATATGGTCATTTTTATAATACCCCACGCAGAGTCCCTTATAACCCATTACTTATGCATGTATCTGGACTGTAAATTTACTTACTGGCCCAGCCTGTAACTGGTTCAGGTCAGTACTTGTTTAATCACCCATAAATAAACAATATCATCTAGTTGGTTAATTCAACCATATGGTTGTTTTATGCTGAGCTTTGGAGGGAAATTATTCAGTTTTTCTGACAGCTTTTTAATGGGTCTTAACTCTGTCATTGAAACTCATGAATTCCAGTCAAATGTGTTGGGACTTTCATAAGTTCCAGTCATATGTGTTGGGACGGTCATGAATTTCAGTGAGTTGTGGAGGGACTCTCATGAATTCCAGTCAAATGTGTTGGGACTATCATGAATTCCAGTAAAATATAAGTCAAATATGTTGCGACTGTCATGAATTCCAGTCAAATGTGTTGGGACTGTCACTAATTCCAGTCAAATATGATTGGACTGTCAAGAATTCCAGTCAAATGTGTTAGGACTGTCATGAATTCCAGTCAAATGTGTTAGGACTATCATGAATTCCAGTCAAAGTTGTTGGAACTGTCTTGAATTCCAGTCAAATGTATTGGGACTGTCATGAAGTCTAGTCAGATTTATTGGGACTATCATGAATTCCAGTCAAATTGTTTGGGACAGTCACGAATTCTGGTCAGATGTGTTGGGGCTATCATGAATTCCAGTCAAATATGTTGGGTCTGTCACGAATTCCAGTCCAATGTGTTGGGACTATCACGAATTCCAATCAAATTGTGTTGGGACTGTCATGAATTCCAGTTAAATGTGTTGGGACTATCACGAATTCCAGTCAAATGTGTTGGGACTGACATGAATTCCAATTAAATGTGTTGGGACTATCACGAATTCCAGTCAAATGTAGTGGGACTGCCTTTGGAGCAAATTCAGGTCAGTAATGTGTATGTTGCTTTCATTATAGTTCTTTTATTTAATGTTACAAATTAATATTTCAATGTTTATTTCTTGTTTTGTAATAGTTGATAATCTGGTGCAAAAATTTTCATATGATACAATTTCAGTCACCAAAATCTTTAATGCACACGCATTTTAAATCCCTTTATATATGGTTTGCTTTCGTGGGAATAGATAGTTATAAGCTAAAATGGAACTTAGAATAAGAGACAGTTTAGTTTCTGCGAGAGTGCAATTTCATACATCAACACGTGCCTACAGTTCTATTAAGTCACGTCTCAGACAGATTAAAGTACATGACTTATTGTCTCAGATAACATGTATAGTACATGAAGTCATGTCTCAGATGTCATATAACGTACATGTATGGGTCCCGAGTGGCCAAGTGGTCTAAAGCGCTCACCGTTCCGGATCACTGCCGTCTCATCTCTGTCTGCTTGGGTTCGAGTCTCAGGCTCGGCTAACGTGGGTACGTGAGAAAGCTTGCCAGTAGCTTCTCGTGGGTCGGTGGTTCTTCCCTGGTTTTCCAGGGTTCTTCCTCCACCAGTGATACTGGCCGCCATGCATAGCCTATCTTGTGCTGAAAAATGGCGTTAAACCCTACAACAACAACGTACATGTATAAGCTGGTATGATATATATCATACCTTGGTTAAAATACTTTGTATACAGGTCATAATCAGCAGCTGCAGGAGTATGTCCCATCAGTAGTATAGTGGGTTACCGTAGCGTCAATGGGAATTAGCATTACAGACCCCCCCTGGGCCAGTATAGCGTCAAGAAAGTAGGTCAACACCCTGGGCCAGTATAGCGTCAAGAAAGTAGGTCAACACCCTGGGCCTGTATAGCGTCAATGGAAAAATGAGGTAGAGGGACTAGAACACCCTGGGCCTGTATAGCGTCAATGGAAAAATGGAGTAGAGGGACTAGAACACCCTGGGCCTGTATAGCGTCAATGGAAATTTTTGTAGAGCGGTGACTAGGAGACTGGGGGTTTGTAGAGCGATAAGCGACAGGTGACATGTTTCTTTTTTTAGTAGAGGAAGGGTTTTATATATATATATATATATATTCGTTTAGAGGGAGACCAAATGAAAATTAAGATCTTTTCGAGGTATTGGAAGTGGCCCTGAAAAGGGCCGTTGTTTGTTATGTGATGTTAACACTATTCTGTTAACATACAGGACATCGCATAGGTATTCTTATCTTCCTCAAATTTCTCAAAGTTTGTCTTAAGCTGTGTCTCACTTCTGGTCCGTAGATGAGAGTCCGCTTAAGACAGCCTTGTCTTTCCACATAACATCTTCTTTTCCAAAGAGTGGCCCCGGTGATCCGGATGACAGTCCATTTTGTTTTCACATACATGGGTAAGTCTGTACGGAACAGCATTGAGGATACCAAAGTAGAGGATTCTGCGTCGATCAACATCTTCTCTGTGACGAGAACAGGTGAAGGGAATGAAGTGAACCGCGTTTATTTATAGTGGAAGACCGGATCGAAACGGATTGAAAGGGTTCACCAATCCTAACACGCGTTACAAAATTCAGTCACTTCGCGGAGTCTGTCTTCCAATCCGAAGAGAGCTACCTGTGACGTCACATTTTCTATATAGGCACACTAGCGTCTGTGTGCAGTGAATCGATGCAGTAGTGTTTTGTGAAACATGACGGAACCTAAGAAGACAATGAATTGGGGTGCACCGGCTGTGGAGACGAGAAGTAATGGTACAGCAGCAGCTACCAAAGTGAACACAGTGCTACTTCCCGAAGAGGTTGATTTCAACTGGGATTTAGTAGATTTTTTATCTTCTTCCCAAGAATTTGTTCCGGTACCAGTACCTTCGCCACTTTCTCCTTCATTACCACGTGTCGACGATTTTAAACAAAGACAGAGAGAAGAATTGGAGAAATTTTTACAGCAGCAGAAAGAAGCAGAGCAAACATTTCTTCTTGAACAGAAACAGCGAGAAGAAGAAGAGGCAAGAAGGAAACAACAGGAAGAAGAAGAAGCAGTAGAGAAGAAACAAAGTCTAGGAGAGAAGGAGAACAGCGAAAGTCAAACGGTCACAGTACTCTTGGACATTTTGGCCGAGTTAAGAAGTCTGAAACAAATGTATCAGACTTCTTTATTACGACCCAAGAGAAAAAGACCTTCCCGAGCCAAACAACCTAACCCTGTGACTACACCACAGATACCACCCCTAGTGATATCTACTAAATCATTGACAGGAGCAAGTCCACAAGTAGGCCTTGGCCGTGGCAAAGGCTTAAGACAGTTAAAGCGAATTGATTCTCGTTCCTGAGTTTGTTCTAAGGAAAAAAACAAACACTCAACAGTCCTTTTCAGGGCTACCCAATACTCTCGAAAAGAGTGACTATTCATTTTGCCAAAATCAATTAAAACTCAAATTCCCTTCTTTAACCCTATGATGTACGTGTTGTGAGTGTATGAGTGTAGGTCCTTATTATTTCTAAATAATGAAAACCAAGAGACACTTACTTTTTTTCAGTTTGGTCTATTCTGTTACAAATTTTTTACAATTCAATATCACAACATAACACAACACAACTCTTTTAAAAAAGTTCATAGATTTCTTCTGTCTCTTTTTTCTTTCACTCTCTCTGTTTTTTCAATTTCTTCACTTTTACACTTTTTTTCCTCTTCTTCGTCTTCTTCTTCCTCACATTTTTCTCGTCTTCTTTTCTTTTCTGTCTTCTCTTTCTGAACGTGTCGGGGTTCTTCTTTTGTCGAGGTCACCTCTGTTTCTTCTTCCTCCTTCTCCTGCTCCTGTTATTTCTTAGGGCACTCTGAAGACCAATGTCCTTTCTCTTGACAATGATAACAGGTATCTTGACTTTTGTTTCTTTTGACACTGGCCTTGCTTCTTTGACAGTCTGGACATTCTGTAGCCCAATGCCCTTTCTTTTGACAGATATAGCAAGTATCTTGACTTTTATCTCGAAAGGAAGGAGAGTAGTCCGTCGGCTTGTCTGAAGAAAACTTTCTTATCACACCTCGCAATGCTCTAATCAGAAGTTCGATCTGTGTGGGTTCTTCCATTGTGCTGGTCGGCTTGAGAGCGAAATGAATACTGAGAGGGGAGTCACTAGCCCTTTATATATGCCCTGGTCTGACATAGATATATAGGGGTTCATGGTGTTTCACAGGTAGTCATTTGACTTTTGCCGTCAAGATGAAACGATCGCATCATTTCGAAAAGAAAGAAGAAGAAGAAAGTAAGAGGCAGAAACGTGATTTATCGCCTCGCACAGTAGCTGAAGTCTTAGCACAAATTCATGCCAGCGATTTTGAAGATGAGATGAGTGAACCAGAATCGAAGCCTAAAGAGTCTACACCAAATCAAAGTCCATTACCACCCGTAAACCCTGAAAAGTACTACCATATTCGGGAGACGGACAAACGCTCTTCCAGAAAATTTAGAACCACAGCCTACACGTACGCAGTGAAATTTAAAGATTTCAAGTCTGACGTACCCTTGGAAAAAGCAGAAGGGTTCATCGCCGATGTGTGGGATTCTTTGTTAACCACACTAAAACGGCAATATCAAGCCAAAGAAGACGATCGCTTGAGACTTTCTATTCATCACGACAATTTGAAGTCTCCCGTTTGGATCGAGTTTAGCAGTCCAACAGAATTGACACCTTCCAAAATCATGGACAAGATTCAACACGTACAACAATCCAACGACAAATTTCACATCACGGACGGAAAAGCGACACTGTACATGACCCACGTGTCTCTTCCCCAAGGGACAGGTAAAAAAAAGTTGATGTTGGTAGACAACTTGCGTAACCTCAAGCGTAGTCTCGTCCAAATTAACAATCAAAAAGACAAGATGTGTTTAGCCCGTGCCATCGTGGTGGGACAAACGTATGCCGACAAGAACGATACGGTAGAATGGAAAAGAGCCTGGAAAACTATTCAACAATCGGACCGAGCCAAACAACGAAAAGAAGCAGAACTCCTGTTACAGCAAGCGGGGTTAGCTAAAGACACACCCTGTGGCATTCCTGAAATGCAAAAGTTGCAAGACGTCTTGGCTCCACGTTACACCTTGAAAGTTCACCCTCAAGAAGTGCGCGGACCTCTGTTGTTTCGAGGTCAAGATTTTAAAGACGGAAAATACATTCACGTCTATCATCACGATGAACATTTTGATACCATTACCAGTATCACTGCATTCCTGTCATACACTTATTACTGTGAGAAATGTGACTATGGCTATAACAATCGAGAGCAACACAAGCATTGTGGATCGAAATGCTCAGGATGTTTAGCTTCTACACCCTGTCTGGACGAAGGACAAGAACGAGTGCATTGCTCTGTTTGTCAGCGCACGTTTGTCAGTCCTGCCTGTTACCAACAACACCTAAAGACGCAAGGTTCACAGCAGAAATGTGCTTGTCAGCTCTTGAGATTGTGCCCTACTTGTGGACAAGGCATACGTACCAACAATGCCAAGGCGCACGTCTGTTCAGGAAAGAAGCGATGTCACATTTGTCGCCAAACCGTGGACTTGGAACACCAATGCTACATTCAAAAATACCATTCCAAACATGAAGAAGAAGAAGAGAATGACCAGAAGAAGAAAGGGAATTTCATCTTTTTCGATTTCGAATGCATGCAAGAGACTGGCATTCACATTCCTAATTTCTGCGTGGCTCACCGAGCGTGCGAGAAGTGCATCCAAGAGCCTATCTTGACTCATTGCCCTTACTGCAGCAAGATTCCTGGAGGACGTGAAAAAATCTTTCGGGGATCGAACACACTGGCCGATTTTGCCCAATGGATCTTAAACCCTATCGACGAGACGTGGAGCCAAGAAGATATCGAACGTTACGGAGATTGTCATCGCCATGCCACGGTGATGGCTCACAATTTCTCGGGATACGATGGACAATTTCTGTTGAGATACTATACGGAACAAAGTACCGAACGTCAGAAAGTCACTTTGAACGGAGTCAAAATCATTTCCATGCAAGTGGGACAAGTACAGTTTAAAGATTCAATGAGTTACTTGGCTATGCCTTTGAGCCGCATGCCTAAAACGTTTGGCATGACAGAAATGGCCAAAGGCTATTTTCCACACTTTTTCAATACCGAAGCCAATCAACACGCCGTTCTACCCCATTTGCCTGAGGCTCACTACTACGACCCCGACAACATGCGTACCGAACAACGAGAAGCTTTCTACGCATGGTACCAGACTCACGCTTCGGACCCTTTTGACTTTCAAGAAGAAATGTTAAAATATTGTCGTTCCGACGTAGACATTTTACGTCGCTGCTGTGGAAAATTTCGAGAACTGTTCATGGAACACGGAGGGATCGATCCTTTGAAAGAAGCTTGTACCATTGCCAAAGCGTGTTCCTTAGTGTATCGTCAACGATTCATGCCCGAAAACACCCTAGCTGTCATCAGTCCTCAAACGACCAATTTTGTCAAACGTCAATACTCGGTCAAAGCCCTACGCTGGTTACATTACTTGTGTGAGAAGGAAGACAAATGGATCCAACACGCTCGCAACGGAGGAGGCGAAAAGACCATCGGAAGGTATTCGGTAGACGGCTGGGACTTAGAAAACCCCAAGATTGTGTACGAGTTTAACGGGTGCTTATTTCACGGATGTCCCATCTGCTACCCTCAACGTGACACTAAAAACCAGTTTTACAACGGACCATGGAAGACTTGTACCAGGCCACTTGTCAGCGACGCTTGAAGTTAGAAGAGCAAGGATACCAAGTAGTGGAAATGTGGGAACACGAGTACGATCAGCGATTGAAAACCGATCCCGAGTTTAAGCGCATCGTGGAAAGTTACAAGCTGGTGGACCCTCTGAACCCGCGGGACAGTTTGTACGGAGGACGGACGAATGCCACCTGTTTGCTGTACCAAGTCGACGAGGAGAAAGGAGAAGAAATCAAATACTTGGACGTGTGTTCTCTGTATCCGTACGTGTGCAAATATTGTCACTTTCCCGCAGGGCACCCACAATTGCTGACGGAACACATCGACGTGGACAATATTCGACAATACGAAGGATTGATCAAGTGTAAAGTCTTGCCTCCCACGAACTTGTACCATCCCGTTTTACCACATCATTGCCAAGGAAAACTGATGTTTCCCTTGTGTCGTACTTGTGCTGAAACGTGCAACCAAGACCACCCTTGTCAGCACACTCAGGAAGAACGAGCCTTGACGGGAACGTGGGTCAGCGTGGAATTGTTTAAAGCTCTGGACTTGGGATACCAACTGTTAGAAGTGTACGAAATTTACCACTTTCCCAAGACAGAAAAATACCACAAGGGCGACGATTCTCAAAAAGGCATTTTTGCAGACTACGTGAATGCCTTTTTGAAACTGAAACAAGAAGCTAGCGGATATCCTTCCTGGTGTCACACTCCCGACGACCAAACAAAGTTCAAAGAGAAATACTGGAAGCAGGAAGGCATCACTTTAGACCGCATCGAGAAAAACGAAGGAAGGCGATCGTTTGCCAAAGTGATGTTGAATTGTTTGTGGGGCAAAATGGCACAACGACCGTGTTTACCCAAGACGGAGTATTTGACAGAACCTTTCCGATACTTGCAGATGATTCACGACAAAACCAAATACATGAAACACGTGGACGTCGTTCGTGAGGACTTGCTCTTAATCAATTACGAAGAAGAACTGGACTTTGTAGAAGCCGACGAATTTGGAAATGTCATCATTGCAGCCTACGTGACAGCCCATGCTCGCTTAAAAATGTACGAAGCTTTAGAACTATTAGGAGATCGTGTGCTGTATTTTGACACGGACAGTTGCATCTACATTGATCGCCTGGGTCAACCTCACCCTGTCATCGAAGGAGACCGTTTAGGAGCCTGGACGGACGGGCATCCCGACCACAAGATTCTC
>JAECUM010092983.1:0-47514 GCA_016617855.1 Megalonaias nervosa | reverse complement strand
TGTGAAGTGTGCGATAGAACCTTTAGGAAAAGTGGAGCTCGAAATCAGCACATGAGGACACATACTGGAGAAAAACCATTTAAGTGTGAAGTATGTGATGGAAGGTTTAGTGCAAGCAAATATCGAATGGCACATATGCGGATACACTCTGGAGTAACACCATTTAAATGTGAAGTATGCGATAAAAGGTTTATTCAGAGTGGATCTTTAAAAATCCACATGAGGACACATACTGGAGAAAAACCATTTAAGTGTGAAGTATGTGAGAAAAGGTTTACTACAAGTGGAAATCTGAATCAGCACACGAGGACTCATACTGGAGAAAATCCATTTAAGTGTGAAATATGTGATAAAAGTTGTAGTGTAAGTGGACATCTCAATGAGCAAATGAGGATACATACAGGAGAAAGACCCTTTAAGTGTGAAGTATGTCATGAAGGGTTTATTAACAGTGATTCTCATCATAAGCATATGAGGACACATACTGGAGTAAAACCATTTAAGTGTGAAGTTTGTTGTAAAAGGTTTATTCAGAGTGGAGGTCTGAATATGCACATGAGGGTACATACTGGAGAAAAGCCATATAAGTGTGAAGTGTGTGTTAAAACATTTAGCCAAAGTGGAAGTCTGAAGAAACATGTTAGGATACATACTGGAGAAAAACCTTTTAAGTGTGAAGTATGTGATAAAAGGTTTATTCAGAAAGAATATCTAATGATACATAGTAGGATACACTCTGGAGTAAAACCATTTAAGTGTGAAGTATGTGATAAAAGTTTTTAATCAGAGTGCAAATCTGAAGCGGCATATGAGGATACACACTGGGAATTCAGAAATTGCACCTGTGGATACATACTCAATTAAGTGTGGAGTTTGATAAAAGATTTAATCACAGTGGATCTTGGAAAGAGCACATGAGGACACATACTGGTGAAAACCATTTAAGTGTGAAATGTGTGATAAAGCCTTTAGAAGAAGTGGAGATCGGAATGGGCACTTGAGGACACATACCAGAGAAAAACCATTTAAGTGTGTAGTATGTGATGGAAGGTTTAGTGCAAGCTCGTGTCTAATGGTACATATGTGGATACACTCTGGAGTAAAACCATTTAAATATGAAATATGCGATAAAAGGTTTGTTCAGAGTGGGTCTTTAAAAATGCACATGAGGACACATACTGGAGAAAAACCATTTAAGTGTGAAGTATGTGAGAAAAGGTTTACTACAAGTGGAAGTCTGAATCTGCACATGAGGACACATACCAGAGATAAACCATAAGATATGTAATAAAATGGTTTTTCATGATCGACCTCATCTACGACACACTATTACACTGGAGAAATTTATTAAGTATGAAGTTGAGCCTCAGTAAAACTTTTAAGTGCGCAGATTCGAAAAATAAAAATCTAATGATAAGAGTGCCTGTAGATTGTGTAGGAACTATAAATAGGTGTTGTCAAGTTTCTAATAATAAAACTGGTTTACAGGTTGGGTTTTTTTTATTGAATAGATCAGTCTGGTGGGTTTTTAGAAGAATTATGTTCTTTCCCATTGGATGGGTCAGTCAGATGGGTTCTTTTACAATGTGGTGTGTTTGCAAAATGTCATGTTGTTAGTAGTATTGTGTTTACTGTTCTGTTGTGGCAGAATAATGTAATTAATTGTTTTCCTGTCCCAGAACTTCTGGTGAAATCTCTTTTCACTCTGGTCATGTGTCCAACGACGTAAGAAACAAAAAGTTTGTGTTTTCCACCCACTCCTACCAGTGCGTGTTGCAATAACATAAATAAACAAAGCACTTATCTGATAATAAAATAAAGGAAACTAACCTTATATTATCATATATTCCTCTTTTTTTCATCATGAGCAATTTATTAAAGAAAAAATATATCCGCAAACTCCATATTTGTTGTGTATGCATTCATCCTGCAATGTGTATCAATTATGTAAAATAACACATGACACATTGCTCATTGACATGAAATATAGAACAATGAATTGTGTTTTGTTACTTCTCCAAAGTCTGAATACATTATCAGACTGAAAACTGGATCCAACAAAATTGGAAATGAAAGAGAGAGGGAAGTATCAATCAATTGCTTGAGGCACCTATCATTTACCTATTTTGTTCACATATAGTACATCAAAATCTTACAGAGCATAATTAAGCTTTACAAAGGCTATGATCACTTCCATATCATTTTGTAAAAGAACGGTACCAAGGCAACTTTGGAACATAAGGTGACCATTCTTTTTCAGCTGATCTTTTTTGTCGACATGATTGTAAATATTATACATGTCTCCTAAAACAAGCAATGTGTATGTTATTTACTTACAGATTGATATAGAGGTGGTTGTTGATGCAGAAAACAAAAGAATAATTTTGTTAAGTATGATATTTCTGTGTGCTACAATAAATAGTACCTTTTAACAAGTGAACAAACTACACGCTCTACTGATATGAACCTCTTGAAAAAGTGGCAGGTGTAAGGTGAATTTGTTTACATTTGCAATAAGCACATTGGAGAGAATGTTGGAATGCTGGTATACCTCCATGTTGCTTTCACGTACTGTGGCTGACATTTCTTTGGATATTGTACTTCTTGAAATTCTGTACAGACCACTCCGGTGGCCTAGTTGGTTAGAACGTCCGCCTAGATGTGGGAGATAGAGGGTTCAAACCACGGACCGAGTCATAGCAAAGACAAAATGGTACTAATAGCTGCCTCGCTTGGCGCTCATCATTAAGAGGCTAGAGTAGTAGGATTGGTCAGCCTGGTGTCAGGATAATGTGATTGGATGGGATATGGTACCACATATCTGCCACATGATGCCCCGATGCTGAACATCACTACAAACTGCCAGGCAGCTATATGACTCGAAATGTTAAAGCCGCGTTAAAAATCAAGAAACACACACACACACGCACGAAATTAAACACGATCTAGGCACACAGTTAACTAAAATGACTGCTCCCTTGTGCTCCAATAAAGTGAACTTGAATTAGTTACAAGTACACTATCTTCAATAGTTATTAAAGTTGTGTTATGGAATTTTACTAGAATGGACAAAAACAGCTTCTGAAAGTGAAAGAAAATTGATCACCAAATGTATAAAATGAAGAAAAAAAAACAAACCAAGGAAGTAACAATGACCGAGCGGAGCTAGCAGTTTCTTGGAAAGTGCACATTTGAAGTAAGGCCAAGCTGTATTATCTCCAACCCATAGAACATACATCAAACATGCACGAAAGTTTTGGGAATTAAACGTTCTTTGAACATTACTTAAAACAGTTAAGGTCTTTTTTTAAATAGTCAGTATAACCAGAGAGGAAAACCGGGGAAATTCATTTTCTTTCAAAATCTAACCCTCAGCAAATATAATCCGTTGAGCGCCACTTATACACACGACAGTGGGCCAGTCTAAGTGGTCGTGACCGCGGTGAAATACGTACAATATAGTAAATTGATGTATTAGCTGAAAGAAAATGAAAGTAAACATAGTTTTAATATTAATTGTTCCTATTTTGGAAGTTTTCATTGTCTATGTCCATAATGCCCAATAGTCGCATTCAGTCGGAAGTAGATCTGAAGTGGTTACTATGAACACCAAAATACACTGAAAAACCGAAATACACTTATATTTACATGCTGTCGGTGTATATATCGGTGTACAAATAGGAATTGTGATTTGTTTTTGTTTGAATAGTATTACAGAGCAAATAAAGTATGATTGGAGCGATTTTGATACGAATTATTTACTTTTTCCTAGTTAAGGCACTCGTCAAACGGTCGTACTTCATTGGACAGGTATCATAAACGGCTGCAAAGTCAAACAGTTTTGTAGATCTGATCAGTGATAATCGCATTGTTGTTAGTGACTATTCAAAGCTTGTGAAAGACACTATTGAAGCTGGTTCCTACTCTGAAATGGCGCACAATTATGCACTAACTGTCATCATCTCAAAGCCCATTCGTTCTTATTATCCGCCACAGTTACAAGCCGAATTTGCATCAGAAGCTTTTAATCGTAAGGTGATTGGAAGGGCAGTGAACAAATCCGTACCTACCGCAGCATGCATAATGTGGACACAAATGTATGTCCTAGAAAGAACAAATGGGTTTATACTAATCCCTCTGTGTCTCTGTTTTATCAAAACATTGAGCATATGGTGACTATAAATGTAGATCACTCAGTAGATGACTCATTAGATGACTCAGTTGGTTTTATTTCTTTCAATTCTGACATGACGGCAACACACGTTAGTAACGAATCACATACTAATATAATCCACGACGTAAATGACCTACAAAACGATATAAAAGACAGAAATGACACATACAAACAACCATCAGAAGGCAAATTAGACCAGGATAATTTTCTTGACACAGGAAAAGCTGTGGAATTGTTGTCTATGTGCCTTTGATTTAGATTTTTAACGTAGCTTTAAAAATTTTCAGTCATATCGCTACGATGTTTGCAGTGTGACAGTTTATAGTGATGTCTATCACTGGGGCATCATGCCGCAAAGATGTGACATGATGTCTCACCCAGTCACATTATCCTGACATCAGGCCAACCAGTCCTAACACTAACCTCTTAATGCTGAGCGCCAAGCGAGGCAGCTGTTAGTACCATTTTTGTAAGTCTTTGGTATGACTCGCCGGGGTTCGAACCCGCGACCTCCCGCATCCGAGGCGTTCGCTCTAACCACTAGGCCACCGGAGCGGAACTTTATTTGGACGAATCAGAATCACATAATGTGATATGTAACACTGTGATATCCAAAACATGAAACTGCACATACTATAAGAACACTATACCGACCATGTGATAAATAACATTTAAACCTTGCAAATGACTTAAAAAACATTAGAAGTGGAGATTAAAAATTAGTCTTATAATGGGACTCACGAAGCTTTAAACTCGCTTACATTCATAATATACAAAAATTATTAATATCCTGAGCATAATATCCTCTGTGAGCTCATATATATTTTGTGGAGGTGTCTGATAGCATTAAGATCTCAAGAAAGCCACATTACTAACCATTGTACAAGCCAGAAAAATGTATATTCTGGATCAAATGATAATAGCATAGGAAATGGGAAATATTCACATACCCTTCAGGTCCATCTAAGCTAACTAACATTACATTAATACCATTATGGTGTGAATGTTTCTGGTATCAACATTAAATTAGTTTATTTTTATCATGTGTGAGTGAGGGTAGGCATATTTCACAGGTACTATACCCACCTGAAAAAGAACAGTGTGTACAAAATGAGGGTCATATGGATAGAGGATGGGGGGGGGGGTCTTTCAAGTAATTGTCACTGGTTGAATACACAGAGAAATTTCCTGGTTTAACGCCGCATGGAAACTCGCGACAAGCGACAGAATATTTGCTGATGCCTGACTGTTTTCGATGACATTACAGAATTAACTGAAAAAAAGAAACCGCATCAAACATTAAATAAACTGTCCTCAAAATATGATGAGCTGTCCCAACCGAAAGGACTTCACCAAATTTATAACAAAAAAAAAAAAAAAAAAGGACAGAAAAGCTCCAGGAGACTCCAACAATTTTCCTGACCAAATCACACGTCTCCAAACATTTGGTAACTGAAAATAACTCCTTTGTACAATCAGTTATCACGACCAGCGGAAAATCCCCTTGTGTAACTGTGTCCTCAGACGGACAAATAACGGATATTAAGAATCTTTGTTGCTCCGGGCAGGCTGTACTTGGCATTGACAAAACTTTTATGTTGTGTAAAGTGCATGTGACGGTAACATGTTACATGCAACGTACGGTAAATTGAGTCAGAACAGGTGAACCACCAATCTTTCTTGGACCGTTCTTCATTCACGATAATAGCGATTTTGAAACTTAGTCATTTTTTCCATCAACTGAAAGTAAAACTTAGGGATTCAAATCTTAAGAGCCATGTAATTGGAAGTGATGATGAGAAGGCTTTAGTCAAAGGTATTACGGCAGTTCTGCCTGAAGCAACACATGTTTTGTGCACATGCCAGACAGACGGCTCAGTTATCCTGATTGACCGCAAAACTATCTTGAAAGAAATTTTTGGAGAGGACGGACTAGTTGACGCTCATGGCAGTATTTGCTTTGACGACAAATGTGAAGCTTTGGAAAATTTTTGTGCTCGAATGTCAGAAAAATTTCTTAATTACTTTCAGTAAAAAATAAAGACAAATATCACACTAAAAGTCAACAAACCGTTAAAACTATCAGATAGACCGCATGTGAAAAATAATAATTGTGTGTCTATGAACCACATTCTTAAACAAACAGTTGACTGAATGACGAAAACGCTCACAGAATTTGTAAAACTTACACATGAATTAGTAACTGGACAATTCAGAAATCTGAAGAATGCTCTATTATGCACTGGAGAATTCCGACTTGCCGACAGTCACCAACAATTTAAGTCAGCAAAATCACCATGGATAAAAATGACAGAGCAACAACACACAAACTTGAACAAATGCTTTAGACGCCACATTGACATAAACACAAAATACTTAACATCTACGGACGGTCAGACAACTGTTGCTGCACCAAGGACTAACGGACGAAAACCTTTAACAAAGGAAACGAAAAATCAATGTAAGAGCTGTGACAATTAATACAAAACAACAACAACAAAAAAATAAATAAAACCTAAACATCAACCAGAGATTTTGTCATAATGTGCTATATTTTATTGCTTTCGGTTATGTTTATTTTACCTTGTGTAATATGACTTGTCCGATTTTCAAGAGGAATATAATCTTGAATACTGATGGATTAATTAATTCATCTGTGTGCTCAAATTATTAATTCATTGACATCTGATACCTTATTGTGTAATTAAATGTAATTATTATCGTAATGTGTCGAATTTTGAACAAGTATCGAATCTTACAATTCAATACATTGTACATTAAAATTTTATTACAGTCAAGCTAGCAAGGCTTTATGTAAAGGGTCACTTCGACCTAATTCCCATGTCTGTTGGTACATTTCGTGGGTGAGAGATAGGCCAGCATCTACGGCTAATTTAGAATTGACCTGGACATAGCAATGCTGTCCTGGGAAAGTAATCATTAAAGTTGCCGACCATAACCGCTTAATGGGAACGCCATGTCGAATAGTCATTTAACAAAGGGAAGTTGGTATTGTTACGTCACAAGGCTAGTAAAATGTAACAAAGAAAAGAGTGAAGCCAATAAACTTTGTATATTTAAACAGAATAATTTATTTCCCTAGAAAACACGGTAAAAATATGAAAAAGGACTCACAGTTTGTGAATATAATCCATAATTTAATCCTGGAATTTAAAAATATAAGTCCTATCACTAAAAGGTTCGAACTGAATCCAAGCTCGAATCCAGATGAAGTTCCAATATGGAAGGCGATGACGTAAGATGAGGTTTTTGTACTGATGTCAACAGTTCCTCGTTGAATCACAACTGATAATGTTCCAATTTAGAATCCTGAATAAATTTCCAATAAATGTCTTTGTCCAAGAATTTTGATGAAGAAAAGTATTTTCCAGGTGAATAAATTATTTTAAATAAAAAACTTAATTCAAAACGGCAACAACAGAAATACCTGTCAGCCTCAAGGTATTATTTACAACTGACTCAAATTCACTGAGATATCAGTATTAAATCCAACTAAAACGTCATTTCAGACCCGCGTGATGGGTCACGTGGTCACTTATTCATCGAACAGCGCAGTAAAAAAGTGTCAATTTACCCTTAGGCCAGAATAGTTCTATCTACAAAAATTAGATTCTCACGCTGGAAATGAATAATAAAAAAGGCTGTTTACACATAGCTAACACGTGAGCCGAACATGACATTGTTAATAACCAATTATTTTCACTTAATGTTTACAACCTTCTGAACCAAGGTGAGCTAAAAATAGTGATAAAGAAACACTTTTGCGTTCTAATCAGGTCACAACAGAAGACTGAAGTTTCGAAAAAATATAAAATCCAGTGAATAAAATCATTACTATAATAACATGTAATGAAACAAAAATTAAAAAAGAATTTAAAACTAGCAATTAAATTGCATATGAGTAACACTCCCTCCATAAAGAAAAATGAAAGATTTGTAGACTTAAGCTTTCTTTTTACCATTTGTAAAATATACATGAGGTAAAACAAAATTACATAAGAAAACTCTTGTGAATTATACAAGGTGTACAAGAAAAAATATTTCTATATACTTGAAAGTGCATCTGCGATTAAATTGTCTTTTTCTTTGATGTACCTGTTGTCAAGCTTATATTCTTGTAATAACAAACTCCAGCTTAATAATCTTTGATTTTTATTTTTCATCTTGTCGATGAAAATTAGTGGGGTTGTGATCACTAAACACAACAACCGGAGAAGGTGCTGAACTAATTTAAACTTCAAAATGCTATAATGCTAATATTAAAGCCAAATATTCCTTCTCGATTGTTGAGTAATTTCTTTGGTACTTATTTAATTTCTTAGAGAAATAGCACACCGGGTGATCAACACCATTTCTATCTTCTTCAATCAATATTGCTCCAACCCCAACATCTCTTGCATCCACAGATTGTTCAAATGGTTGACTGAAATCGGGAGCTGTAAGAAGTGGTGCACCTTTAAGTATGGCCTTTAACCTATCAAAAGCCTCCTAACATTTTTCAGTCCAAAGAAACTTGCTTTTCTTGCTCAACAAGTTTGTCAGGGGTTCAGCTATATTAGAAAAATTGGAACAAAATTTCCGATAGTATCCAGCCATACCGAAAAATAGCAGCAGCTGCTTTTTACCGACAGGCACAGGGAAATCAGAGATAGCCTTGACCTTAACATCTATATTGTCAAATTTGCACCACTGAGTTTGTCAAAGAATTTCCGAATAGTTGCTAGATGTTCTTACCAAGTGCTGTTGTAGATGATGACAACATCAATGTAAGCATCACAATTATATAAACCAGAGGTAATCATATTCATGAAACGTTGAAAAGTACTTGGAGAACCCTTCATCCTGATCGGCATTACTTTATTTTGACAGTCCATCTGGAGCCAAGAATGCCTAAATTTCCTTTGCTCTTTCCGAAAGTTGAATTTGCCAAAATCCTTTCAGAAGGTCAAATTTGGTGAAATACCTGGCATTTCCAATTTTATCAATGCAATCATCGATTCTTGGTAATTGAAATGAATCTGTCTTTGTCACACTGTTCGCCTTCCTATAATCAGTACACATACGGAAAGTTTTATCTGGTTTCGGAACAAGTATACATGGTGAACTCCAGTCACTCTTACTGGGCTCTATGAAATCGTTCCCCAGCAAATACTGAATTTCCTTTTTCAAGGTTTCCTGTTTGAGAGGGTTCATCCTGTATGGGTGTTGTTTCACAGGTTTTGAATTCTTAATTTGAGCGTGATGAAAAATTTTGCTTGTCCTCGTAGGAACATCTGGAAATAGTGCCCATATTCGAATACTAACTGCATAACTTCATTCCTTTCTTCTTGTTGCAGATGCGAAAGTTTCTGGTCCAGACCATGTATAATTTCGGAATTCCGAAGATTTGTCGCTCCAAAGTCAGTAGAATCCAAATGAATTTCTTCACTTAAATCCTCAGTTAGTGGGACAGGTACAACTAAATTAATTGCATGATTTACCTGCATATCTCTCTCAATATACTAGTACTCCATTAATTTATTTAGATCAGAGTACTATTATTATAATTTAACTCATTAATTTTCTTCTTTACTTTGTAAGGGCCGTAAAATCTAATTTTAAGAATGAACTCTTACTAGACTCAAAGGTTCTCTCAATTAAAGTTATGTGAAACCATAATTTCATTTTTGACTTGAATTGCTGAATGCCAAATTCAAGCAATACGAAAATTCCAGACTAAAAATCTGACATTTGATCCGATTGGACAGATTTGGGAATAAAGAAAGACTTTATCAAAGCTTTTACTATAGTTTTGGTTTAATATTCCTCAAAGGACTTACTTCTGGGAACCTTGTTGACGCACACATAATGGTCAACAAGTATTGATTGCCTGACTTGGTCATAGGTAAGGGACCAACACAGTCTACAATTATTCTCCTAAATGGTTCGTCAAATGCAGGAATAGGTTGCAGATTAGCCTTATGTATCTTCTGATTCGGTTTTCCGACCATTTGACAAGTATGACAAGGTCTACAGAATTTACAAACATCACTTTTGATTTTTGGACATAAAAAGTGAGTCAAGATCTTCTGATAAGTCTTATTCATCCCTAAATGACAAGCCAGAGGAGTTTCGTTGGCCAAATTAAGTATTTCCTGTCTGTAAGATTTTGGAACTACAATTTGATAGTTCACTGACCACTCGTCACCAGCAGGTACCTCGGGAGGTCTCCATTTTCTCATAAGAATTCCATTTTTAATGAAATAACAGACAGGTTCTTCAGTGGCTTCAGTTTCACTAATGGCCCTCTGAAATAAACAGGAGATCTCAGGATCTTTTTCCTCTTCGACGACAAGTGATTGTCGTTTATCACAATGATTAGAAAAAAGAGAATAAGTAGTTAAAAGAGGATCACTGTGATCAATACCTTTTGATTGATCCAAACAAGGAGTGAAAGTGACCTCATCAAAAGCCCGACCAATGCATGTGTCAGCTAAAGGAATATTTTTCTTATCAAAATCATTCTCAAGAGCTTTCTTTGCCATAGCTCTAATAAATGCACAAGCTGGGTATACATCATGGAATTCTTTTCCAATAGGATCAACTTTCTGATCGAAAGAGGACTTGTCAGTTACAAGTGGATTAACCACAACCTTGTCTCCAGCTTGGTCGTTGCCTAGCAACAAATGAATGCCCTCAACGGGTAAAGAATCACTATTCCGACTGTCACAGGTCCTGAAACTAAGTATGATGACAAATTTACAGAATGGAGAGGAACATTAACAAAGCCGCGCTCTACTCCCTGAAAGAGAACACTCTCATTAGAACAAGACTTCTCAGAAAAAGGCAAATTACCTGATAATAAAAGACCCTGAGAAGCTCCTGTATCTCTTAAAATTTTAGTAGGGATAGGATTGTACAAATCACCCAAGAGTGATATAGAACCCTTCGACATGAATGGGTAAACATTCTCCATAATAAAATCAGACTGGGGTTTCTTGGACCCAACAAATGTATTGCTTTCAATACGTGACAGTGACCTTGACCTCTTAGACATAAGAGCATTTGGAATAGGTCTATCTTGATTCTGATGCTTACATTTCAATTTGAAGCAATCAGAAATAACGTGTCCTTTCTTTTTGCAATAGGTACACGTAGAAAGAGACAAGGATTTTGAATCAAACTTATCAGAAGCTTGATTTTTAGAAGTTGTGCCAAAATGAGTTTTAGAAGGAGTCGTCTTAGACTGAAATACCTTTTTACCATTAGCTTGCTGAGTGAAAGACTTGCCTACAACAGAAACTTTATTAGTTAAGAAAAACTCAATATCGGCAAGAGCAGAACTTTCCAAGGTTTCGATCTTATGCTCTTCAAGATGAGTCTTAATGTCACTAGGAACACAGTTCTTGAACTCTTCAAGTAATATGAGTTGTTTATTATTTTCATAATCATGTTCAACTTTCTCGGCTAAACACCATCTCTCAAATAACTGCTCTTTTTCTCTTCCAAATTCGACGTAAGTTTGTCCAGTTTATTTTTTATAGTTCCTGAATTTTTGCCGATAAACCCCAGGGACTCACTCGTGACCCTTTAAAATGCATTCCTTAACCAAATCATAGTCAGAACTTTGTTGTACGGACAAGGTAGCGTAGATTTTTCGAGCTTTGCCAAAATGTACACACTGTAATAATTGAGTCCAATACTCCCTTGGCCATTTCAAATTTTCTCCAACTTTTTCAAAATAAAAAAATATTGGTCCACTTCCATGGGGTATTAACCTATTATTCTTTGTAATGTCAAAACTTGAATTTGTATGTGGAGTGTGAATGTCCTTGTCATTTGCCAGCTCTATTAATCTGATTCGAATTTGAAATTCCCTTTCATCCTTCTCTCTTTGCAATTGTATCTGTCTATCTTTCTCTCTTTCCTGTCTCTCTCTCTCTTTCTCAAAGTGTAACCACATTTGTTTATCTTTCTCTCTTTTCAGTCTCTCTCTCCTCATTCTCAACCTGTAACTGTATTTGTTTATCTTTCTGTCTTTCCTATCTCTCTCTCTCCTTCTCAAACAGCAATTGCAATTGATTCTCTTCTTTTTCTTTTTCCAATTGTAATTGTAATCCAAGTTCGAATCCCGATGAAGTTCCAGTTTGGAATGCGCTGGCGTCAGGTGAGGTTGTTGTACTGATGTCAACAGTTCCTCGTTGAATCACAACTTATAATGTTCCAATTTAGAATTCCAGAATATATTTCCAATAAATGTTTTTGTCCAAGAATTTTGATGAAGAAAAGTATTTTCCAGGTGAATAAATTATTTTAAATAAAAAAGACTCAATTCAAACCGGCAACAACAGAATTCCTTTCAGCCTCAAGGTATTATTTACAACTGACTCAAATTCACTGAGATATCAGTATTAAAGCCAACGAAAACGTCATTTCAGACAGCGTGATGGGTCACGTGGTCACTTAATCATCGAACAGCGTAGTAAACAATTTGCCATTTCACACTTAGGCCAGAATAGCCCTATCTAAAAAATCAGATTCTCACGCTGAAAATGAATAATAAAATAGGCTGTTTACACATAGCTAACACGTGGGCCGAACATGACCTTGGTAATAACCAATTATTTGCTCTTAATGTTTACAAACTTCTGAACTAAGTTGAACTAAAAATACCGATAAAGCAACACTTTTGCGCTCTAATCAGGTCAAAACAGAAGAATGAATTTTCGGAAAAAATATCAAATCCAGTGAATAAAATCATTACTGCAATAACATGTAATGAAATAAAAATTTTAAAAAAAGATTTTAAAACTAACAATTCAAATGAATATACGTAACAGTATGTGTCGTATTTCTCAGATTCTAGGATGTCAAAATCTGACGAATGAAACAATTATCTTCGGGAAAATTAGGAACGGTTGATTACGATTGGTCAGTTTAACTTAAGATGTTCACCTTGGAAGTAACGTTGAATTTAAAGTAACGAATTTGGACGAATTTCCTCAGTCCGAGATTTTCCTGCAAGAAGAGCAATACTAGACAGACTCCGGGGAGAAACTAAAGAGTAATTCTTTCCTCGTTAAGACAAGTAAGGGGATCAGATGGCTGTCTTGTAAGCAAAGAAAGGCTTTAGTGCTAGGAAGCACATTTTTCTTGAAAAGAACGGCATTAAAGTACGCAATTTTAATTTTTCAGGGAATTTTCTATTTATTGTTTTGTTTTATGTACATGTATTTGATATGACTAGGATCCATTATATGAATCTTTTATTCGATTTCATGGAAATCTGTTGATATGCTAGAGTTGTTTATGCAATTTATTTCTTTAATTTTATAGTTACTAGTTCATTGATAGAATTGACTGATTGCATGCGATACAAATTTTCAGATGTGTAGGATTTCGTAGGGTTATATGAATTAATTTCCTGTGTCTGTTGGGACGATACTGATTATCGTGAGTTAACGATAATTGCATATTTATGTCTGATTTTCTAATGCTTAAGAACCTTGAAGGTTAGGGATTGCCGTGAGCTTGAAGATAGTGAATCTTATGCAATGGTAATCGAGCATGTATCTTATTGAGAGGAGCTGACTAGGTTAGAACTCTAAGGAGTCATGTGTAGCGTATGCAGAGAGATACTGGAATGTTTGTTTATATGCATCGCTCACATGTTAATTTGTGGTCAGTTGCTGTGAAGCGAGTGTGATATCCTATCGAATTAGGTCAGTCTTGGATGTATATTACAGGGGTCGTTTGTAACTAGAGATAACTATTGTACCTTACTCAAAATACAGTCTAAATTTGTAAGGAACATTAATCGTTAAGGTCACCTTATGTCAGAATTTATGCAGTGTTTGAATAGCTAGTTTATGCTTTCTGAGTAAGGAGTGAAAGAATTGTATATACCTATAGAGGCGATACAAATAGAGACTGAGTGGTGATCTTGTCATTCAGAGAAACAGCTCTCTGGAACAGTCTAGGACAGTCTCAAAGACCGATGTCCTAATAAGAGATGAAGCGGTTAGAAAAGAAGGATCAAGAAAGATTAAACGTATACACGTGAAGGTGGGAAGACGTGGGATACACGGAGACAAAGACAGGAAGCGACGTTAAGTGATGCAGATTAGGCGTGGACTTGGTGCTCGTTTCACCACTCTTGTTATCATAATGAAATGAATCAATAATAGAACACTCCTATTGAAATTCTGTAAACGTAATTTTTGTTTAATTGAAGCTGACACTATTAGTTTCTGTTTTGATTAAATTGTTGTTTGTTTTTTTTTCCTCTCGTGTCTAATGGGGGGCTCGTATTGTATTATTTCTTCTCAAAAATAATGCTCAGTTTTGTGTTGATGTCCTATCTATCCACTCACACTGGGCAATAAAATAGAGGGAGGTCATCCTCTAGATAACGACAGCCAAATCTAATGAACCACCTCTCATTTACTTAGAGGGAACATCGATACAAAGTAGGAGCTATCGTCCGGGATATTTTGAACAGATTGAATGTCAGAGGCTGAACAATTATCAAATAGGAAGTAGAGTAACATGGCAGTGATAAATTTGTTTATTATTTAAGGAAGGAATTACGAGAGTGAATAGAGTCAATATCTATGCATTCTGTAGTTAGTGCATGCCATTGTTGATATTTTCTTTAATGTATGTTAAGAGATTGTAAGAAATCCTCTAGATAACGGCCGACAAATCTAATTAACCACCATTCTTTTGCTTAGAAGGAACATCGTCACAATTACCTTATGCCAAAAAAAAAAAATGGTTTTCTTTGCAAAAATGCTTTCCTGAGTTGTTTTTGTAAATCATCATATACCCTGGCTTGTTACAATCGCACTCTTAATCCCACTCTTGCATATATCATCTTGGATACTTTTGGTACATTGCTAATTTGAGGGTACATACTGGAGAAAAGCCATATAAGCGTGAAGTGTGTGTTAAAACATTTAGCCAAAGTGGAAGACTGAAGAAACATGTTAGGATACATACTGGAGAAAAACCTTTTAAGTGTGAAGTATGTGATAAAAGTTTTATTCAGAGTGCAAATCTGAAGCAGCACATGGGGATACACACTGGAGATTCAGAAATTGCACCTGTGGATACATACCCATTTAAGTGTGGAGTTTGTGATAAAAGATTTAATCACAGTGGATCTTGGAAAGAGCAAATGAAGACACATACTGGTGAAAAACCATTCAAGTGTGAAATGTGTGATAACACCTTTAGAAAAAGTGGAGATCGGAATCGGCAGATGAGGACACATACCAGAGAAAAACCATTTAAGTGTGTAGTATGTGATGAAAGGTTCAGTGCAAGTGGATATGTAATGATACACATGAGGACACACTCTGGAATAAAACCATTTAAGTGTGAAGTATGTGATAAAAGGTTTAACCACAGCGGATCTCTGAAAGAGCACATGAGGATATATACAGGTGAAATACCATTTAAGTGTGAAATATGTGATAAAACATTTAGGAGAAGTGTAACTCGAAATCAGCACATTAGGACACATACTGGAGAAAAACCATATAATTTGAAGTATGTGATAAAAGGTTTAGAGCAAGTGCATATCTAATGTTACATATGCAGATACACTCTGGAGTAAAACCATTTAAATGTGAAGTATGCGATAAAACGTTTATTCAGAGTGGACCTTTAAAAATGCACTTGAGGACACATACTGGAGAAAAAACATTTAAGTGTGAAGTATGTGAGAAAAGGTTTACTACAAGTGGAAGTCTGAATCTGCACATGAGACACATACCGGAGAGAAACCATAAAATATGTAATAAAATCGTTTATCGTAATCGACCTCAGCTGCGACACACTATTACACTGGAGAAATTTATTAAGTATGAAGTTGAGCCTCAGTAACACTTTAAGTGCGCAGTTGATTCGAAAAATAAAACTCTAATGATAAGAGTGCCTGTAGATTGTGTAGGATCTATAAATAGGTGTTGTCAAGTTTCTAATAATAAAACTGGTTTACAGGTTGGTTTTTTTTTATTGAATAGATCAGTCTGGTGGGTTTTTAGAAGAATTATGTTCTTTCCCATTGGATGGGTCAGTCAGATGGGTTCTTTTACAATGTGGTGTGTTTGCAAAATGTCATGTTGTTAGTAGTATTGTGTTTACTGTTCTGTTGTGGCAGAATAATGTAATTAATTGTTTTCCTGTCCCAGAACTTCTGGTGAAATCTCTTTTCACTCTGGTCATGTGTCCAACGACGTAAGAAACAAAAAAAGTTTGTGTTGAATTTCCACCCACTTTCCTGCCAGTTCATGTTGCAATAACATAAATTAAAAAAAACACTTATCTGATAATAAAATAAAAGAAACTAACCTTATATTATCATATATTCCTCTTTTTTCATCATGAGCAATTTATAAAGAAAAAAATATCCACAAACTCCATATTTGTCTCGTATGCATCCATCCTGGAATGTTTATCAATTATGTCAAATAACACATGACACATTGCTCATTGACATGAAATATAGAACAATGAATTGTGTTTTATTGCTTCTCCAAAGGTCGAATACATTATCAGACTGAAAACTGGATCCCAAAAAATTGGAAATGAAAAAGAGAGGGAAGTTTTAATCGATTGCTTCAGGCACCTATCATTCACACATAGTACATCAATACTTTATATGGCATAATTAAGCTTTACAAAGGCTATGATCACATATTCAATTCCATATCATGTTGTAAAAGAACGGTACCAAGGCAACTTTGGAACATAAGGCGACCATTCTTTTTCAGCTGATCTTTTTTGTCGACATGATTTTAAATATTATAGATGTCTCTTCTAACAAACCAACGTCTATGTTATTTACTTACAGATTGAGATAGGGGTGGTTGTTGATGCAGAAACCAAAAGAATAATTTTGTTAAGTATAATTTTTCTGTGTGCTACAATAAAGAGTTGCTTTTAACGAGTGAACAAACTACGTGCTCTACTGATATGAACCTCATGAAAGAGTGGCAGGTGTAAGGTGAAGTTGTTTACATTTGCAATAAGCACATTGGAGAGAATGTGGAAATGCTGGTATACCTTCATGTTACTTTCATGTACTGTGGCTGACATTTCTTTGGATATTGTACTTCTTGAAATTCTATACAGACCACTCCGGTGGCCTAGTTGGTTAGAAAGTCCGCCTAGATGTGGGAGGTAGATGGTTCAAACCTCGGACCGAGTCATAGCAGAGACTTAAAATAATGGCGCTCAGCATTAAGAGGTTAGAGTATTATGACTGGTTGGCCTGATGTCAGGATAATGTGATTGGATGGGACATGGTGCCACATATCTGCGGCATGATGCCCCAATGCTAAACATCACTACAAACTGCCAGGCAGCTATATGACTCAAAATGTTAAAGCTGCGTTAAAAATCAAGAAACACACACACACGCACAAAATTAAACACGATCTAGGCACACAGTTAACTAAAATGACTGTTCCCTTGTGCTCCAATAAAATCAACTTGAATTAGTTACAAGTACTCTATCTTCAACAGTTATTAAAACACTGTTATGAAATTTTACCAGAATGGACAAAATACAGCTTCAGAAAGTGAAATAAATTCATCACCAAATATATAAAATAAAACACTCAAGGAAGTGAAAATGACCGAGCGGAGCTAGCAGTTTCTTGCAAAGTGCACATTGTAAGTAAGGCCAAGCTGTATTATCTACAACCCGTGGTACATACATACAACATACACCAAAGTATTGGGAATTAAACGTTTTTTGAACATTACTTAAAACAGATAAGGTCTTTTTTAAATAGTCAGTATAACCAGAGAGGAAAACCGGGGAAATTCATTTTCTTTCAAAATCTAACCCTCAGCAAAATATAATCTGCTGAGCGCCACTTAAAGACACGACAGGGGGCTAGTCTAAGCGGTCGTGACCGCGGCGAAATACAATATAGTAAATTAAAGTATTAGCTGAAGAATTTAACGAAATTTTATTACAAATGAACATGAAAGAAAATAACAGTAAACATCGTTTTAATTTTAATTGTTCATATTTTGGAAGTTTTCACTGTCTATATCCATAATGCCCAATAGTCGCATTCAGTCGGAAATAGATCTGAACTGGTTAACATAAACACCGAAATACACTGAAAAGCCGAAATACACACCGAAATACACTTATATTTACTTGCTGTCGGTGTATATATCGGTGTACACACAGGAATTATGATTTGTTTTTGTTTGAATAGTATTACAGAGCAAATAAAGTATGATTGGAGCGATTTTGATATGAATTATTTACTTTTTCCTAGTTAAGGCACTCGTCAAACGGTCGTACTTTATTGGACAGGTATCATAAACGGCTGCAAAGTCAGACAGTTTTGTAGATATGATCAGTGATAATCGCATTGTTGTTAGTTATTATTCAAAGTTTGTGAAAGACGCTGTTGAGGCTGGTTCCTACTCTGAAGTGGCGCACAATTATGCACTAAGTGCCAGCATATCAAAGCCCATTCGTTCTTATTATCCGCCACAGTTACAAGCCGAATTTGCATCAGAAACGTTTAATCGTAAGGTGGTTGGAAGGGCAGTGAACAAATCCCTACCTACCGCAGGATACATAATGTGGACACAAATGTATGTCCTAGAAAGAACAAATGGGTTTATACTAATCACTCTGTATCTGTTTTATCAAAACATTGAGCATATGGTGACTATAAATGTAGATCACTCAGTAGATGACTCATTAGATGACTCAGTTGGTTTTATTTCTTTCAATTCTGACATGACGGCAACACACGTTAGTAACGAATCACATACTAATATAATCCACGACGTAAATGACATATAAAACGATATAAATGACGGAAATGACACATACAAACAACCATCAGAAGACAAGTTAGACCAGGGTAATTTTCTTGACACAGGAAAAGCTGTGGAATTGTTGTTAAAATCAGACTCAAGCGTGGAATGCATTCCATGTGGTTTGAAAGAAAACGTATACTTCATTGTGGATAATGCAGAAAACCTGGAAAACAGTTCTAATAATGGCACAAGTTCTTTTTCGGACGACTGTATGTATTGGTTACATACGCTTGTGCATCACCTAAATCCTACTGTTTGCTGTCTGACGACGGGAATCTGACCATGATTTTTTTTTTTTAAATGGAAAGTATTCTTTAAAAGACAAGTTCAGAGGAAAGCTGAGTGCAGACCTTTGGATCACAACCTGGCAAAGATCAAGGTGTCATGAATCACAGGTACCATACCCACTTGAAAAAGAACAGTATGTACAAAATGAGGGTCATATGGATAGAGGAGGGGGTCTTTCAAGTAATTGTCCCTGGTTGAATACATAGGGAAATTTCCTGGTTTAACGCCGCATGGAAACTCGCGACAAGCGACAGAATAGTTCGGATGCCTGACTGTTTTCGATGACATTACAGAATTGACTGAAAAAATGTAACCGTATCAAACATTAATAAAGTGTCCTCAAAATATGATGAGCTGTCCCAACCGAAAGTACTTCACCAAATTTATGACAAAAAAATAAAAATTCAAAGGACAGAAAAGTTCAAGGACACTCCAACAATATTGCTGGTATTATATTCTTTGTTACTTGGATTAAGCAAGAGGCCTTATTTCAATCAGTTGCAGATATGTTTGGTCTGTTTTAATTCAGTGTCATTTTCACATTTTGTTATAATGGTTTTCTCACTTACATCTCATGAAGTCAAAAATTGTCATCTGTCATGATGTTGGTGCATGGGATGTACTAAACATCAATGGCTATATTAATGTAAGTTGTTTGCATATCTTACTTTTTCTGGGAAATTTTTCCAACAAGTTGCATAATTAAAGAGAAAAGAATAAAAACTATAATCACTTATAGTTTATTTCAGATAATCAGTCAAATGCTTGTTAATTCAAAGATTTTGAACAATGTTCAATTCTTTTATTGTTTTCTATTATGAATTCTAATATTAAAGTTGCAGTCAAATCATGGTTGATGTTAAAGTTAAACATACTTAAACTTAATTATCCAAACCTCTACATATGCTGCTTTTCTTTGACCCTTTAGCGTGGAAGCAAGTCTAATTTGGCTACTTCTTCCTTCATTTATGTGGTAAATATCTGTAATACTTTCCTAATTTCTTTCACTGTTTTGTTGTACAGAACCGATACTAGCTAGTAAAACTGTCCAATTTATAATTTGACATTCAAGTTTCATCTTTTTATATCAGGCACATGGATTCCAACAACAAGCTTATTTCTTGGCGTCTTGTAATTCATGGCTGCATTGATGGAGCGAGCAGATGCATTATTTACCTGAAGTGTTCAGCAAATAATTTGGTTCAAACTGTACTTGGCTATTTTCAAGAGGGTGTAGAGGCATTTGGGATGCCATGACGAGTTTGAGCAGACAAGGGAGTTGAAAATATTGATGAAGCTCATTCTTTCATTAACATGAAAGTTCTTGGCCGAAGTTTCATAACAGGACTGAGTGTCCACAATCAGCGCATTGAGTAACTTTGGGCAGAGACAAATATGGTATTGTCTAGCTACTACAAAAGACTCCTCACGTTTATGGCAGATTTGGGACTTCTTTCCAGCTTGGATGAAGTAGATCTCTTCGTCCTTCATTTTGTTTTCCTTCCCCGAATTCAACGATCTTTATATGAGTTCTATAATCAGTGGAACTATCATGAACTAAGTTCATTGGGCCATCAGTCTCCTCTTGCCCTTTGGATGCAAGGTGTCCTCCTGCACTCGGCCAATTTAGGTCATGATGCTATCAACGTGGAGAGTTTTGGTGTAGACCATAATGGACTGATTGGAGAAATTGAAACTGAAAATAATGTCCAGGTGCCATTCATTAATGTACTTCTACCCCCAAATGCATTTAACCACCTGCAGAGCCTGTGTGATTCTTTGTCTGATGATGGTAATCATGACATAAACCATTTTTTAAATGTAAACTGTGTAGTTACACAATTATTGGCTTTATTATGAACACATTCTAACAAGATGTTATCATTTCCTCTGAAAATAAACTTCTCATAATAGCAGTCTACGATTTTTTTTCTTTACATATTTAGATCATGATCACTGTTGAAGCAGTGCTTGAATAAATGCAGTGTTAAAGTGTACTTACATCCATATGAAATACCCAAACCAAAATGATGCAATCAAATGGCAACATTCAGCAGCAACACAAGTCTAAACAGGACCCATATCTCCTTTAAAATTAGATTTTAAATGTTGACAGTAGAGTTTGAAGTAGTTGTAATATAAAGATTATACCAAATTTGGTTCCACTCCATGAAGCTTTCAGATTCATGACTGGTACTAATTATGAGCTTTGGGGACATGATTAACAGGTATCGACAACTGTAACGGAGTACAAAAGCCACAAAATGTGTTTAGGCAAGTGATTAATACCTACATGCCTGCTCTCCTCCACGAATGAAGCAATATTTCACAAACGAATTTTGCTTCACAGAGACGTATCTGTTTACAGCAGTTTACAAATCAAGGTTAGGTTCAAACAACCCATTAAGCGACTGTTAGGTAGTACATAAATTTTAGTTCGATATAGAAAGAGGGAATGAGAGAGAGGAAGGAGTTCAAAGGAGAAATAAACCTAACAGTAGAACAGGAGGATACTCTTTTCTTGTACATACATGTGCCCAATTTCCATTATTGTAGTACTATTTCTATAGATAATTTAATGATTAAACACCATTTTTCTTTAAGGTATCCCATATGCAATATACCGTTCACTTTCTTTGTTGTTTTAACAATCTTTCACACTGCAACAAATTCCAGAAGGAGAAGATGAAAATTATTACCTGCGCAGCTGGTTCTTTGTTAATAAATCCAAACAATAAACTTTCATGGAACTTACTGCACTGTAAAATATGATGGCACTTGCTCTGTATTTATCTTTGTACTTGTCCATATGTTTTGTACATATGAAAGTCAGCATTTCAATGATTGCTACTAATTGTGCACTTGCCATTTGTAATTATTTACAGAAAGTATTCTATTCGAAAGTCTATATTGAAAGGACGAAAATTGCACATTTAATGCTTATTAAAGGTACGTGATAAATTTTATCCCACTGAAGATTTGCATCCAAGTTAAACAGCTGTGCCCATATCTTTCTTTTGTAGGTATACGTTTGTTGTCTATTAAGACTTTTACATTCCTTGACATGTTCTGTGATCAATGATAATGTGCATCATATCTGAGTAGCATTATTTTTCTCTTATGCATATTGTAGGAGTGCTACTGACTTAAAATTAAATTTCCCTGTATCACACTGTCACAGCTAATAATATTTCAGACATGTTGGTATTGTCAAAAACTAGACAAAGGTCCATTGCTATTCAGTAAGTCATACATTTATTTAATTCCATGTTTGTACAAACGTTTGAAAACATAAAATACTTTGGAACAACTTTGATAGTGGTATTATATCATACAGTAACTTAAAAAATATAACTTTCAATGCATCAGGAAAAGACAAATTATGTACCAAGTTTTACCTAGTTACTTTTTCAAAAGGGTAATCATTCTTTAAGATCACAGCAGAAGACAATGTTTAATTTCTCTAATTATATGATTGCAATTTTACATTTGTAAATGAACTGTATAGAATTTAAGTTCCAGTTAAGTATCATACTGGCAAAAGGTTAACGTCTTGGAAGTTACCATGTAACACAATGAAAATTGCAGGCGAGTTATTGGCATGACGCAAGTTGCAATTAGATAATGCCCCATTATGCCAAATAATGGCAGTATCTGAGAAAGCTTGCCATTAGCTTTTCATGGGTCAATGGTTCTTATTGGTTCTTCCTCTGCCAGATGTAGTGGCCACCATGTATGTCCTGTCCTCTGTTGAAAACAACAAAAGGCATAGTGACCCCTAACTGTAAAAATTTAGTGTGTGTGCAGTATACTACATATCTTAATCATGATCAAAGTATCCATCATTACTTGGTGGTAAATAAATTGTCATGAATAATAATAATATTCACTTCTGATGATGGCAATAAAAAAATTCAAAGTATATTTATTCGTTTTAGTAAATACTTCATCTAAAGGTGAAGAATGACTTTCACCATCACAAGTTGTTAGTAATTCCAGCACAGCTGCATCTCATGTTTTCATAATTCTGTTTTTGTCTGTAATGTCTAGGTTTTGCATTGAAAAAGAAATTGCCAATTGGTTGTTAGGAGAATTTAAAAAAACAAAAAAATCTATAAATGTTTAACATACAATCTTATCTCCTCCAATTGGTAAATAGATCCAATTCTTTTCCTCTCTCTCTCTCTCTCTCTCTCTCTCTCTCTCTCTCTCGCACAGACTGTTGTGAGTGTAAATGAAATCAGAGAATTACATTTGCAAGAGAGATTCATGGCTAGATACAAGTTACAACAATTACACTGATCAAGGTCTATGATGCATTATTTAGTCCAAAAGATAAGAGTTTGCTTCAAGTTTGTGCTAGCTTTGCGAAACAGCCATATAACTTCATGCACCAATAAATACTCTAAAATCCTTGTTTATAACCAAACTGGACTGGGAATCCATTGATACAATTTTCCGTGTTTATAATCTGCAATATACCATACCCATGGCAGTTGTACGTTTTGGTGTGGGATGTAATGTGACCTCTGTCATAATGGGTCATTACTGTAATGTCCCATGATGCCAACTGAAAGCGATGATAAAATTATTCCAGCTTGCATTATGCTAGTATTATACTTCTAACATTCAACTTGCTACATTGCAACTTCCAGAATGTCAATTATTTTTTTAATAATTATGCTGATAAACATGTCAAATTATGTGTCAAAATGCAGGGGACATATTTAGTGATGAAATGGTGCAAGTTTAGAATGTTGACATATAAAATTATAATAATATGCATTTAGAGTTGCATGGAATTTAACAACATAAAATTTCACTATTCTAATATAACGCATCAAAATTACTGAGAAATATTTGCAGCTGTGAAGATGTAACCCAGAAAGTGTACACTGCACACAAGGAATATTGTAAAATAGACATTGCAAAGGTTTATCATAGACTGTTTGCTTCACATTTGTGAATCACTTTCAATTCACGGGATATCAATTTTAATGGGCAAGGTAGACCCCAGAGTCAAACAAAACAGTGATGAACCAAACTGATATTCAAAGTGCAACTGCTATCCTTCTTATCACATGCTAAAACATCAGCTATTTTAATACTAACGGTATTTAGAGGAATGAAAAACATGATACATTTATGAAAGATGAGGAATAATGAAAATGTATTAATTACAATTTTATTCACTTACAAAATTTCATCAACATTAAGCCTCTGCACTAATGTAATGATATCATTAGAAACTAACAAGCTTTCAATTGTACGTAATAGGGGCTGAAACAAAGTTTAATTTCACATATGTGGGTTTTCTGAGCTATTTTCATTCAAAAATTTTATTATTTTAATTAATATAACTGAAGTCGTAGTTATCTACCGGTTTCTTTTCTTATTTCTATGATATTCACCACTGTGCCAGTGCAGTCAATGAAAATGAGTTTCATTATTGCAATACTCAAATGGTTATTTTTAGTTACATATTCACATTTGTTATTCTTTAGAATGATTTAATTTTTTTAAAAATAAACCGAGGCTCCCCATATGTGTTTTGTTATTCATTTAATCAGAATGCAGATGCTCCCTCACATGCACTCATGTGTTTGGAATACACTAGCAAAATTTAATTACTTACACCTACAATGTTGACAATCATATTCACACACTTTACCAAATATATTTGAAAATGTACCATACTTAAAAAACGAATGTGAAAGCAATTACAGTCTGATTTAAATATAAAACCAGTGCATGAATAAGAACATTTTCATTACATTTTTTAATATTGTTTGCAAGTTCTAGTCATTATTCCTTTGGGCAGAAAGAATACGAGTACACTGTTATTGCTAATCATATTTTTTCTAATCACATATATCAGCTAAATAAACATATCAGTCCCCATATTCTCAAAGCCCATTATAAGAACCTCCATCTGATATGGTACTTTGTCATGTGTGAAGATAATCCATTTTGCATTAATTCGCTTGAAGGTAGGTGTTTTAATTTCAAACAAGATCTGATCTGCTAGTACACTTCCATTGTCTCTCATTTATTTAATGGAGTAATCAAACAAGTCAAATGCCATTTATGAATGTGTAACTTGAGAATTTGCTTATATAACATGTTCAAAGATAAATTTGGGGGCTTACTATGTGCTGTTGGCAAAATGGTACGAGGCAATTTGGAAGTGACTGATGGTAACATCTTTGACAGAGATTGTCATTCTATGTATTTCATACTGTTTTTTTTTCTTAAATTGACAAATCTGCAAAATGAAGTACCCATGAATACGTAGGTTTCTTTTCTGTTACAAAGCCATGAAATTTGATATACATGAATATAAAGTGATTCACAGTAGTTGCCTTGTAATGAGGAACCACTGTTTATTTTGGTTTAATATTCACTGATTTGCGAATGTAACTGTCATAAAAATAACTGCCACCATATTCCTTTGGAAAGTATTGTAGTCATTTACTACTGGAATCTTCAGCTCCATAGTGCAGGTGTTTGCATATGGAAACCCTGCAGTGCAGCGCTGTGCCTCATTCTGTAGGTCCTCTGGGTGTATAAAGGACAGCTGAAGAGGAAAGTTGAATCCTAGTGCAGGCACCTCATCTGCTTCAGTTGTGAAAGTAAGAAGATCATTCAGGGTCACAGACACTTCTCCTTGACCTTCTAAGACAAAATAGAAAATATTTATTTACCATTGTTTGTCAAAATGGCTGTTATAATTATTGAAGACATATGCAGTCAAGAAACATTTCACACCGGGAGATTTTGCGTTACTATGATGGAATATTTAGTGCAGAATCAGACATTATAACCATATAGACATCTTCAATATAAAATAATTTATCAAACTACTTTGTCCCACATCAATATTTGGCATATTTAGCTGAAATGGTATATACTGCCTTTTGTCTGATTGGATGCAGCTGAAACTTATCTAATCAGATTCATTTTTAAACTTTCAGTCATTGTAAGGACAATGACACATGTCATAGATAAGTGTCTCAAACTTAAACACTTAAAGCAACTTTTATTTTCAAGTTAATGACTTGGACCATAATGCAAATCACCTTACTGAATACCAAACAGGTTGTGTAATGAATTATCTCACTTGTTAACTAACGCACTCCTTGCTATGGGCAAGATCTCTTATTTGCAATTGTTCAAAATACCAGTTGAGCCAGCTAAATATGCCAGGGGTAATGTGGGATGAAGTGAATCAATGACCTTTGGCTAGCAAAACTGGTATCAGGCTTGTTTAGCCTGCAGGCCACATTTGGCTCATGACATGGTTTTATTGGGTTACACTTACATCATATGGATACATTTAAAAATCCATCCCGTATGTGCCCTGAAGGAAGGTGCATACGCCTGCAGTATATCCTATCCTATAAAACAAACTCTTCTGCCAACACTCAGTGGCTAGTTCGGTAAAGATATATGTCAGCAGAGATAACAACATTAAACAGCAATTGTACTGATGCACTGAGAATCTGGTCTGAAATGGCTGACAGGCTTAGTAAACGCAGGTTTTTCGAGCCTGGTTTTACTGCCGTTGAATCATGAGATCTAGGTATAAACATACCCGGGCATAAAACATGTGACATTTTTATATGTCTTTTTCAAAACGTTATACTCGGTTACATCTGCAATATTTTCTATATATGTTACAAGCGTACCTTCTAAATCTTGTGAGAAATCTCTCCAGTACACTAAAATTCTCTCCTCTAAGCGTTTTCTGTTACTTCCTTCAGCCGACCACTTCACATCAAACAGGTTATCCATCTGCAAAGCATCGAGAAGCTTGGTGGTGAAATAAAAACCTCCTTCCACTGCTTTATGCTTTTCTTAATTTCATCCACAAGTCCCATGGTCCGAAGTCCATTCTCAAATCTAAAACACATAAATTAAGAAAATGTTTTTGTGGAACATGGATGCCCCTCTGCAGTCCATGAAGTGACCTGAACATAGAAAACTTAACCTAAGAGTCAAGAACGGACAATAGTAGCAGTGCAGGCCCCTATCAGTCATAGTGGGACACAGAGGGTCTCAAATGGGTAATAACTTAATATTGAATTTATGAAATGAGTTGAATCAAGTCCAGTATTTGTGAGCCTTACGAGTTTCATAAATTTAATATTAAATCATTACCAATTGGAGATTCTTTTATCACAGTTTTTATTTGAGTAGAAATTATTTAGATAGAATGAAGAATGAATAATTTTTATTCTGACAGATGCTGCACCTTTTATTTCTTGTATGTAAACAGTAAACCCAATCATATTTGAACTAGTAAAAGTAGATTATACTTTTTTACAAACTATAAATCGAAGAAAAGTATCCATGTGAATAAACAGAACATTTTATAAAGACAAAATTATTTTTCAACACAGAATGTCCAATGCGTGTGATGTCACATTGTTTGATATGGGACACAGTACCAGTAAGAATCCATGTTCACCTTAAAATGTTACTTTCACAATTAAACATTACGTTGTTGTGATATTCATGTGAAAGAGGATTGCTGGATGCAGAAATTTCCATATTTATTTTAATGTATTTGTGACCTGATATTTTGCAGTATTTGATGTGGAACAGTAGACTGTACAGAAGACTTTTCGAGTTGGACTGCATTACATATTTACCTCATAAATGTGCTGTGCTTGAATAAACGTTCTGTCAGCTGAGAGACTGGTTTATGTCCACAATCTTCTGTGAACATAAACCACACTTGTATATAGGGTGGATTCTATATTACAGATATACCACCCCTCCTCCCCACCTCAAACCACCACCATTATCAAATGAGCAATACCATTACTTCTTCTTCTTGTTCTTGTTTTGTGGTTTTACGTCATTTTTCAATATGATGATACTGTTATTCATGACATAAGAAACTCCTGTGGGAGTAAATTGGCCATATTCAAACAGATGAAACCATTTTCCCCCAATCCCTTTCCTTGAGTCAAGTTGAAAATAAAAATGTTCATTGAAAACAAAAAATTCCAGAAGGCGGGGTTAAACAACTTTTCCCATCATCACATCCAATCAGTAAAGAGAGTACTCCACAATAATTTCATGGCCTTATTGGGGGGGGGGGAGGGGTGATTTAGATTTTTAACGTAGCTTTAACAATTTTTCAGTCATATCGCTACGATGTCTGCAGTGTAACAGTTTATAGTGATGTCTAGCACTGGGGCATCATGCAACAGACATGTCCAGTCACATTATCCTGACACCAGTCCTAACACTAACCTCTTAATGCTGAGCGCCAAGCGAGGCAGCTGTTAGTACTATTTTTGTAAGTCTTTGGTATGACTCGGCCGGGGTTCGAACCCTCGACCTTCCTCATCCGAGGTGGACGATCTAACCACTAGGCCACCCGAGCGGAGCCTTATTTGGACGAATCAGAATCACATAAAGTGATATGTAACACTGTGATATCCAAAACATGAAACTGCACATGCCATAAGAACCCTATACCGACCATGTGATAAATAACATTTAACCTTGCAAATGACTTAGAAAACATTAGAAGTGGAGATTAAAAATTAGTCTTATAATGGGACTCACGAAGCTTTAAACTGGCTGATATTCATAATATACAAAAATTATTAATATCCTGAGCATAATATCATCTGTGAGCTCATGTATATTTTGTGGAGGTGTCTGATAGCCTGGGTAGGTCTCAGTACAAATGAATCGCATGTATGCAAATATTCACGTAAGCATTAAGATATCAAGAAAGCCACATTACTAACAATTGTACAAGCCAGAAAAATGTATATCCTGGATCAAATGATAATAGCAAAGGAAATGAGAAATATTCACATACCCTTGAGGTCCATCTAAGCTAACTAACATTAAATTAATACCATTATGGTGTGAATGTTTCTGGTATCAACATTAAATTAGTATATTTCTACCATCTGTGTGTCTGTGAGTGAGGGGAGGCATACTAGTAGAAATATGCTAATTGAATGTTGGTGCTATATATTTTATACAGTGAACTATTTACTTTAGTAGCTCTTCAGTTAGTTAACATTCTATTTGAACATCGAAAGTTATGCCTTTTGTGCAGGCGTGATAAGTAATGAAGTTGTTTACACACCAGTCTTTCTCAAGAATCTGATATTTGTGTTGACAGCCAATTTATTTAAGGTGTAACTTAGCAGTGGTAGTTGCTGAAAGAGGGTTTACAACAGAGATGGCATCTCAATGGGGGTAATATAATTACTTTCCTAGCACATTATTTACTGTTCAAATGGTGACTGTATTCTGTCACATACCACAAATTTTGTCAAGGATTTCACTAATGTGGTTTGCCTCTCTGGAGTAAATGCAATATTAGACTCATACATCCAGCAAGGTTGATTAATTCTGCTGCTTTAAAAACAGCTGCCTTGAAATCCTCTTCATTGGATGATGCATCAGCTATCTACAGTCAAATTTAATATCAATTAAGTATTGTTCTATATATCTTTGACCTTAAAATATTTACATTTGAGCATTTGCTCTTTTCTCAATATTTACTCATTTACAATAGTGAATTTGATGCATCACACCGAAACCTTGAGATATTTATGCATTTTGTAACACACAGACGCAGCCCACTGAAGAGTCACATTTTTGTGCAATAATTTAAGTGATGGTGGCTATAATAATAAAACAGCTATCATGACAGTAAACTGAACCAGTAGAGGATCAAATTTGAAGTATATAAACCTATTATTGGAAGCAGCTCTTCATCTTCTCGCTGTTCCCCACTTCTTGCAACTCCTATTTGAAATTTGTGTGTCCTGTACTATATGCAGAACATTTTCTAAAACCATCATTGTAAAGACTTGCATTTATTATTTGCATCATAAAAGTGTCTTACATAGTTGCAAATAGAGCTAATTCAGTTCTCATTGACCATAATTTTAATGTTTGGTAAGATCGGAATAACACTTACATTCTTTGAATGATCTGTCCAAAAGGAAACCTATATAACAATTAAAATGATGTCCTGTGTGCCTTTTTATTTGAGAAAAATGCAATCTGAAATACAATATTTAATATATAACCACACACAGACTGGTTCTGTAGCTCAAAAAATAATTAGTTTGCTGTGACCTAGAAGTTTTAATTGTGTAGTAATTATTCATATTCAACAGCTTTGCAATAACCATTTTTGAAGATATCAAGGAATTTGGCTCAGTTTTGGAAACTGCTGTAATAATAATCTCTCAAAGTGTACATGATCCTTTTGTTGGTGCAAGGATAATTTGT
Source organism: Megalonaias nervosa (assembly GCA_016617855.1). Classification (NCBI taxonomy): domain Eukaryota; kingdom Metazoa; phylum Mollusca; class Bivalvia; order Unionida; family Unionidae; genus Megalonaias; species Megalonaias nervosa. Next base: position 16,910 of record JAECUM010092983.1, on the reverse strand, counting down.
CAATTCTACAAAATATTATTACAAAAATGTATACTGCTTACATGCAGCTCATAATCAAAAATCTCATTGGGAGATGGCTGACTGGATGCTATTCCCTCAGCTAATGAAATGTAAAGAGTATGACTGATAAAGTTTGGACATGGCCATTTGACTTGCTTTGTGGTATGTACATTCAGTTAAATCTGGAATATAATCAAATAAAACTGTAGTAATGATCTCCATTTTTAAAGTGTGGATGGACATTATTTTGACAAATTAAAAGACTTTTATACTAAAATTAATCCCTAAATAATCCTAGAATTACAGATACAAGTTCTAATAATTTAAAGTTTTGAATAAACTTTAGTTGAAATCCAAAATGAAGTCCAATGCTTAAGTGTTGATGAGTCTGTGATGACCTCTATAATGCTAATGTGCCAACAATCTTCTGTTGAAACACAGTATAATTCCAAGTTTTAATTAATTATAAATCCCAGTGAATGCCTCTGTCTAAGAATATTATTTTGTTTTATGAGCTCTCTGTATTTCCAGAGAAAATAATCACTAAATTAAATAATTTTAAGAAACAAATTCCAGCCCAAATGAACACTGAATACAACAATAATACAAATTGATTCTGATAGATCTTGAGCAAGAATGAATATTTTTTTCCAGTAACAAGATTATTTAGTCTTTTACTTGACCTCAAGTTACAAATTAACATTTTCCAAAAAAAAAAAACAAAAACCATTACATAATGGAAAATAACCTTCTAGAATGTTCTTAATGTTCACAGAAGAAATGTTAACTATAATTAGCAGCCTGTTACTAAAATTAAAACATATAATATGGACAATGTCAGGTATACCAGGTAAATTATAGGGGTATCCCAGAACGTAGACTAAGACCAAAATAAACATGTTTACTTCTATTCATAATGATCTTGAAATTAAATTCATACACATAGAGAATATTGTAGCTGTGTATTAATTTTTTACAGAATACAATTTAAAAAAAAAAACAACAAATAATTCAGGTCAAGTAGAAAATAAACTTGATTTGGACAAGGTTAAGTATAACATACCATGTTACATTATGATAGTTTATAATGAAATAATTTTAAAAAAAAACAAAAACAAACAAGAGGTCCCACACTAAAAATGACTTTGTTGTGTTAACTAGGCGAGGTAAATTCTGTAAATTTATATTTTAAGGGTAATTTCCGTAAGACTATGGTCCATTAATAAAGGTTGACAGATCTGTGACTCTACACAAACACTAAAATGTATTCATATTCATATGAAAAAGTCATGGCTGCAACACAATGTTCTTGCAGGTACCCATGTGATATGTACTGAAACCACTGGAAGTAAAGTTTCAAACAATCGTTCAGAGATGTGATTTATGGAACATTAAGGTAATTTATACAGAAGAGCAGAGCAATGAACTTCATTCATTGCTGACAATTACTGCCATGCAATTATCAAACATTTCAACAACGCATCACCACCCCCTTCACACTGTTGATGTGCACCCCTTTCTTCATTTTTTCATATCTTCCTCTGCTATTTGCTACTTGTGTTTTTGGACGCCATTGTGTTTGAGTTATCAAGGGAAAAGTGTACATTAGTGGGATATTATTTAAATATGCCCATCTGGGAATGTTTGGCTTCTTACACTTTTGAACAAATATGTTAAAAAGTAAATAATATGGAAAAAACATTTACTATGCACCAATTTCTAAATTTAAAAAAAAGACTCACATCTAACTGGTCTCTGATATTTCAACAGTGTTATGGTCTGGAAACTCAGGTGGATGGATTGCACAGGAAAGGAGTAACTCTGAAGATGTTGATCTTGAGTGACTGTCAGACCTGAAAATGAAGATGTTGATTTTGAGTGACTGTCAGACCTGAAAATGAAGATGTTGATTTTGAGTGACTGTCGGACCTGAAAATGAAGATGTTGATTTTGAGTGACTGTCAGACCTGAAAATGAAGATGTTGATTTTGAGTGACTGTCAGACCTAAAAAACCTGCCAATAGTCTAGATACCTAAGAATGTAAATTTACTGATTAACACAAATATTAAAAGGTCCCAAATATTACCAGAACTCAACAGATTAAATTTGGTAGACAATTCACCTCTGTACCAAAAACTATTCTCTAATGAAAAACCACATTACTTACATAATTTGTTTTTTTTTTAACCTAAATGTTTAAGATACACTGCTTTAATGTTGTTGAATCACTTTCACTCCAACCTGAAATTAATCATTTTATGGAGGGGATTATACTGAAGAGTACCTGGAGTTTTTAACAGTCAAGACTACTTTATGTGTACACTTGTGACAGTGTTTCCTTTTATGCTCACTTGTGCATCAGAGAAATCCAAATATTTTGTTTTTAATTCTCAGTTCTGATACCAAGGTATGTTTTTAACTCTGCCTAACCACCAGTTTAAAACACCATGGGGATCTTTGACTCTCGTTCTTGTACTTCTAGTGGAAACACTGTTGTGGACAACAATTTCTTTAAATACGAATTCGTGCTTGTCATATATATATATATATATATATATATATATATACATACACACACACATTTGCATGAAACTGAAAACTATTTATGTGGGGTTCCATCTTGCTGCAGAAAAAGGAACATTCCTAATAACTTTAATCAAAATTGTCTCCGTGATTCTATATAAGCTCGTGACTATGGAACATACACAGCTGCCATCTTGATCACAAATTTGGCAAAGATGTCAAAGAAAGATTTATGTCAATTTGTATCCCCATATTAGCTTGGCTATCCCAATAAAGCAGTTAATCAGTACGTATCAGTAAGTTGTACACGTAATGCCATTGGAAGCCATATGATGCACAACAGATGATTGGACTCACAAATATAGCTTACTTGATCTTATGGCCAGCTTGGTTGGCTTACTGTCACATTTAACACATTATTGGCTATGGTGACTAACACACACTTTCTAATCATAATATATATTTGTGCAAATTTCATTAAAATGTCCATCAAGACGGTTAAAAAATTACATTGCAGACTAAGACACAAAATGACTACATTTTCCTTTTACACTGACTTTAAGGCATGGTACAATTTTATGGTATTCAACTAGGATCATCTAGTCATGATATATAGTTGGACTCAGTTTCATAAAATACTATCTGTGATTCAACCATTATACTCTTGACAATGCTGTTAGCCACAGAATTACGTATTGTCTTGTTCTGACTATGACCATGAGGTGGCATGGGCAACTGGGGTGGCTATGGTATGGGCACACAGTCTACTCATGATATGAATCTGAGCAAGTGTCAGGAAAAACTCACCAACCATTAATGGGTTATAAGCCAGACAATGAATATATCAGTATATGCTAATATCAATAGAGGGACATCTTAAAGAAGGATCAATATGGAATAACATACATATCTCACCAATAATCACAAAAATTAAATGTCTGACAATTCTATGGCCAGGAAACATGTACAATAAAACAAACTGAAATGATCCTTAAATCTAATCATCTAATCTACAAATGAATAAAAGCCTCTAAAAATGTACATTGCTTAGAATAAGTGCATTTTGTAATGTTGCTAACAAGCTGAGTAAGTGCATTTTGTAATGTCGCTAACAAGCTATCTGAATAAATGTTTAAATCCAACTAGTGCAAAAAAGTTGGAAATCATGCCAAAGTGGTCTGAAAATGTTTTTAGCATATTTATATATCTATAATAAGAGATTCTTGAAGAGACCGGCACTTTGATAGTCCAAAAGAATTTCCTTGACCATTTCATCTTTTTAACCCCAAAGTGTTGAAACGATGTTGATTGTTTTGGAGCAAATAACAAGATTTTCAAATTAACCGCTATGGCAAGCATATTGGACATAAGATTGGTACAATTTTCACTTCAGCAGAACTATATGCATTAGAAGGCTTTAGGAGAAAGGCATCTGTCATGATGAGTAGAAAGAACACGATTTTTCAATTTTCAAAATGCCCAACATGGCAGCCATGCTGGAAGTCAGATGGGCACCATTTTTTATTAAGAACCAATATGATAACATAAGCAGTGTTACTGTGGAAACCCAATATCAATATGACTATCTGTAGCATAGCTGCCAAACCCAGAGTACAAAAAAACTGTTTTTCAGAGACAAAAACTGATTTTTAAAACTTCAATGCATGTGTAACAGGGTTTGAGCATCCGCCTCAGATGCCGGAGGTTGCGGGTTAGTACCCTGGCCGAGCCATACCAACGACTTACAAAAATGATACTAGCAGCTGCCTCAGCCTCACTAGGCACTCATCATTAAGAGGTTAGTGTTAGGATTGGTTGGCCTGATGGCAGGATGATGTGACTCGGTTTGGCATGATGCTGCATGTCTGTGGCATGGTGCCCCAGTGCTATATACATCACTACAAAGTGTGTCACAGCAGACACCGTAGCGATATGACTGAAAAATTATTAAAGCTACAATAAAATTCCAAATCACACACAGACACACACACATACTTAACTATTTACATCTACAACTATCAGTAAAGCAGGACAATATCTTAATTATTTAATGTCAACGATGCATGTGTTGCACTCTTGTACCTTCTGAATGGGCACTCTGCACCATTCGAGTGCCCATTCAGGAGGCACAAGAGTGCAACATACTAACACTCAGACACAGGTTGTTATTTGAGCCTTTTCCATTCCTTGATTTTTCAATCATTATCAATTCCAATGTACCATCTTCATTGATGATCTGAACTCTGTGCGATTTTTCTAACTGAACTGTTTTTGTTTGGGCACATGAGTAGTCCCCTGCAATTTTACTGTCTGGAAAAAGCATGCAAAATAAATTGCCAGCAACACTAGCAATTGAAAGAGGATGGTTGTTAGCTAACTGAAATTTGGTAAAACGAACTTCCAATTGAATTACACCAAAGGTTCTCCCTGGTAATTAAACATTTTAAGTTCAGACTGTGTTGCTGATGATGAAGCAGCAAACTGATGTTTACTAGCATTTCATACTGTTTTATGTCATGGGCACCTTCATGCACAATAGTTAAATCACAATTACACAATTTGTAAAACGCAAAACTGTCACCTTTACTAGATGGTTTCACAAATCTAAACATGATGGTGTAATTATCCTTCCAAATCTTTTTCTTTTCTTTGCTGGAGAAACTTCTGAATCTTCTGCTTTCCTTTTCAACAAGACTAGATGTTGAATATTACAAGGATGAGACACACTGATAGCAGCAACTGCTTTGTGCAGATCCAATAGGTGGTTAAAGACTGGCATGGTAGCCTCGATTTGAATAAATCGATCTTATTCTAGAACTCTATATTCCTATATACATGTCATACATTTACTCTCAGAATTGAACCAGATGCCCATTATAAAAAAAAAATTGCAAGGAAATTTTTAATTTAATTTTTAAATAAAAAAACTGATTTTAAACAGGAAAAATATACACCCGTATTCAAGTCCAAAATACAGAATAAATATGGAAAAATGGGACACTTAGCAACTATGCTGTAGTGGAGAAGATTCCCAGCAACGTTGGTGACCATAGTGGCTGTCAAAATGGGAGCATTTTCATTTAGGTAAAACTCGATATCACAAGGTCTTTTGTGGAAATAAGTACGTCAATATGATCAGCCTGCTAGGAGTGCTAGGAACAGAAAGATTTTTAAGATGACTTTGGTAGTGGCAATAATGGATATCAGATTAGAGTTAATTTTATTTATGATCAATTGCACATAATATGACGTAAAAATCCAATGATGCTAAATCTTTGCTCAGTAATGAAGAGATTTCAACAATGGCTGCTATGATGGCCAAATCTGACATCTAATTACCACCATTTTAAAGAAATCCTTTTTTGAAGCCCCATGTTGATATTATCAACCATTTGGCAGAGTAGGAAAAAATTGTCAAGATGATTACTGTGGTGACCATACTGGATTTCCAAGCAGCAACATTTGCATTTGGACCGACTAGACCGTGGGATTAATTTTTGTCTAAAGTTTCATAGCAAGCCTCCATGTAGTCTAGGAACACAGATAACAAACTTGTGCTAATGGACAGAGAGATGACAGACAACAGACCATCCCAAAATGTTATTTGATCTATGTCCAGAAGAACTATAAACATGCTTACAGAAATTAGAGTAGTTATTGTAATACGCTATCAGTTTTCACCAAATATGTCCAATATGTTTGATCTTTAAAAATAATTAAATAAATTGCCTGCATTTCATCAACTTGTAATCAGGTGATGTGCATATCAATAGCAACTAACCCGAAAATGTTCATTTGTCTATGTCATAAAGATTATGCATTAACATACTAAATAAGTAGGTAAATGAAGATGTCGCTTCTTTCAATGTTGTTGAGGAATAACAATGCCTTACATATGAAAGTTCCGGGACATCTGTTCCAAATAAGGAATGGACAACTCTGCTGTTGATGAATCCATGCTAAAAAGAAGAAAAGAAGGAAGAAATATTCAAGCAATTAGGATAAAGGAAAAATGAAAATAAATGACAAAATCATAAAATTAACTGCTGTTGGATTTGCCCAAAAGAAATGATCTTGGACAAAAAACTTAAAGAAAATATTCCTTAATATTTAATGACTTTTGGATTGTAGTGACTTCCCTTCATGTGCCCCCATGATCATAACTGAAGAAACTTCCTAAAAAAAACTATGACAAAAAAGTGACAAATACTATTACAACAATGGACCTATTTCCTATTTGCATAAATCGTTACTGATGTGCATCTGAGACACAATATAACATTTGGATTTGGTTACGAAATTGTTGTATATATATATATATATATATATATATATATAGATAATGCACATAAAAATCCATGCTGAAGGTAAATTCATTCAAGCAAGGGAACTAACAAACACCATAATAGATATTGGTTTATGTCAGCTGTCTGTCTATAATAAAAGTCAAATGGGTCATGTAAGATCATTTACATATATAAATTTAAAAACTGATTTTAGATCTGAATTTTAATCGTATATAGTCATAATAAAGTTTATTCCATATTGATTTTTTAGTGATCTGCACATTAATTGTCATAACAAAAGCTGATATTGGAATAAGCTATTACTAGTGCAGGGGGAATCAAGGTAAGATCATGGGAACAAGAAGTCATGTGCAGTTTCATTTATGTCCTGTATGGATGCTCAACTATGAATAGGACAGAGCAGTCGTATACAATAAGTTTTTTTTCGTAACTTTCACAAACAGCATTTCTTCAAAATAGAATTTAGGATGATGCAAAATTTAATTAAAGTAAATCTGAATTGACGGCCATATTTCTACTGTCTTTTTCATGTGTAAAGGAACATATTTTGTATTGGAAAAATAAGTATTATGTAACAATTGAAATAAAAAACATAACATACCATACAGAAGATAAATGCAAAGTTACATAATTGCCTCCAATTTATTGGACTTGTGTTCCATTTTTTTTTTCCTGCTTGTGTTTTCCCAAACTTTGTTTACAAATGATGATACTGTCACATCTCTAATTATGTTTGTAGTACAACTTCTTCCCAAATGTAGGCACATTCCCTCTTATATCATGGCGCACAACAAACCAGTTTAAACAAGATCACCCCACTTGCTTCACTGTGCCTAAAAGTGCCAAAAGTGTGTTATCATTGAAGTTGCCGCTAAACATTTTTCAAGGAATTTATACAATAATCTGCAATGGAATTTTGATGGACAAGGTGCAAAATAAATTGAATAAATGCTATTTACAAGTATTTGTAATCAAAGTCTCCAAAATGAAACCTACATCTGCAAAAAGTGACTTAGAATACATACATAAGCTTTGTGAGTTGTACTATATTTGTGGTTCACAATGACCTTGATCTTTTTATCCTCCGATCATAATGGCTATTATCAAATGACCAATTATAATGGCTATTATCAAATGACCAATTATAATGGCTATTATCAAATGACCAATTATAATGGCTATTATCAAATGACCAATTATAATGGCTATTATCAAATGACCAATTATAATGGCTATTATCAAATGACCAATTATAATGGCTATTATCAAATGACTAATCATAATGGCTATTATCAAATGACTAATCATAATGGCTATTATCAAATGACCAATCATAATGGCTATTATCAAATGACCAATCATAATGGCTGTTATCCAATGACCAATCATAATGGCTGTTATCCAATGATCAATATAAGGAATCTGGTGATGATATATTTAGTATAAAATTTAGGAACTCAAATTCCACCTGCTGTGAGCTTACCTTTGCCTTTTCAATGATGTTATTAGTTTTGTTGTACGAGGAGCAACACTGCTTAATGGATATGCATTACGTACACTTCTCAAATGACAAACACAGTGAAGCTGCTGTGTTGCAACTTGGTTGTGTTGTTGCAGGTACATTTTCTGTACCTCATTCTGTTATAACAATCATGCGTTTGATTATTTGTTAAGTTAGGAGATCAATGATAGTTTTGTGTGACAGAATGTCCTCTGGGTTCACCCAAGGTGCAAGACTGCCATGACTTCTGTCCCCAATAACTAATAGGGTTATGTGGAAATCAAAAAAACTGTGCATGATAAATGGATAAGAGCAGCCCATAAACTAAATTTGGAAAAGGTATATGAAACAATTATCACCTACCATATAAAAACCAAATTATTGTTAAAAGAACATGGAGAAAATTGTGGATATAGCCATAAAATAATGTTTCAACATATGTTAGTTAATTGAAAAGGATACATAATTAAATGAGGCATTGTTATCTTGACTGTATATGACTGTATGTGAATCCATATATGCTAATATTCAAATTGATGTTAGTCATCCACTTTCTCTACAATGATTAATTCAATTTCTTATCTGCTTCTTAAATTTTTCATGATTGGACAGCAAATCTATCTTAATTAATTTCTAGCAAATATTTCAACAGATTTTGCCACAAATAGATTTGAAGTTATTTACTCTGTTTTCCTTATTGAATAATAAATTATGTGTACTTACCTCTGTGAAGTATCCAATACGTCATGACTAACACTTCACAGAATCTGAAATCGTATAATAATCTGAAATTATATAGTAACAAGGTCAATAGTCTGAAACTTTGAGTGCAAAGGGATATTTTACTGCCTAATAAGTAGCTGAAATGTAATTCCAATTCAACCATATTACCTTTCATAAACTATAACTGAACAACCAAGCATTTATAATACCACAAATATTTTTGTTATCTTTTTCATGATTTGTTCTCCCACAAAACTAAAAGTTTAATCAGCTTAATAGCAAAAAAGCAGATGTAAAGAATTTTCATTAACCATGCTATCAAATGCTATCAAATAATGCGCTTTAGATGCTGATTCTCTGTAACACTCATTGTTACAATTTACTAAGTTTTTTTTTTTTTTTAACTTGCCTAATCTATGTATGAAATAGTATGATTTCATAATTTATTTTCATTTCTTTTAACTGTATACATTTAATATGTGACATTTAAATTCTGTCATAATGTGACACGTAATGCTCTTTATAATCATACGAAATCATAACTACCACTATCCATGCTAATCAGGTATTTTGCACAAGTCAGGCAAGGATTGAAACTGAAGAATTTTCATTATATTATTATTATTATTATTATTATTATTATTATCACCTGACAGTGAATTGTGCAGTCAAATGACATGCAGGGTCTTTTTCTTTCTAAAGAGAATATGTGGGTCTGTTTATATCTGATACAAAAGCAGTATGTATGTATGTATGCAGTATGTATGTATGTATGTATGCATGTATGTATGTATGTATGTATGTATGTATGTATGTATGTATGTATGTATGTCATAACACAAAGAGCTATATAGTATTAATAAAATTAAGTTCCATAAATGTAAAGGCCAAAAACTAAGAAGATAAACTCACCAATACATATGCATCAAACACGCCTGACAATCAAGTTGTATTTTATGTTAAGTTCAACTGAGAGAGAGAGAGAGAGAGAGAGAGAGAGAGAGAGAGAGAGAGAGAAAATGTACCTCATTTCCATTTGAAAGTATGGATGTTCTTACATACAGTGGCTTATCTTTGCATATCTTTGTGATAAAATATCCACTCATCTCCAGGCCAGGCTCCAGAGATGGTGGTAGAAGTCTCTGATGGACAGCATGCAGAAGCACTGTGCTGAAAAAAAAAAAAAAAAAAAAAAATATTCTTTGTAATTACTATTTGAGTGTTGAAATAATAAAGTTTTCTGATTTCATTCATACAATGAGCCTTAAAACTATTCCATTGTTTAAGAGTCACTAAAGGATCACAACACTGTAAATCATGATTCCAATAAAGCAATTAATAAAAATTTACTATTTTAAAGTACACATTTTAAGCATTTAATATGCCCTGTTATTCCTCCATATTTTTAGAAATTGTTGGGGATACTGATAACTCCCATCCTGTAGATCCACCCATTAGTACATGTTTAGGATAGCTGCATGGAAATTAAGCAACTTTGATCATCAGTTTGCCTATGTCATAGACTTTTTCAAATAAAGGCATCAGTTTTGATTTACCCCATGAGGTTGCTGAAACAAATAAATCTGGAACATTTCTCTTTCCTTTTTCAAAACTTGTTACATGCAGTCAGTCATACGTGGCAGACACATTATGTATATAATGGGTTAATAATTCTTACCCTTGGATCATAGTGTTTTACGGTGGTGCAGGTATGGACCATTATGGTGGGAAAGAGGAATGTGTCAATGTAGATGTGAGCATCCACTGGAGAGCAAGCAAAGTTAATCTAGTGATCTGAATTGCATTGGGGAAAACACCATGTCAACATTAATAAGGTATATATAACAAAATAATCGTGCTTGTGGAATACAGACATGTTTATCTTTAAGTAAAGAAAGAAATCCAAAAATTTTTATTTCAGAAAACAGCCTAATTATTAAGTTATATAGACATTTTGGCATGTATACTGTAATTCTTCTACTATTCTCTGTACAGTTACTGTAGGAAGTTATATATATTCAACAAACTGAACAGAGACTCATGTTAAGAAAAGTTTAACTGACTTCGACCATCAATACTTACTAAACCTATGTGATAAAAGACATTCATATTATGTATGTAGATGATGACCAGCACAAGGTCAAACCTCTGAACCGAGATTAGATGGATATTCAAGAAGGTACAAATACAGGCTCTGACCATAACATTAAGTTAAACATAATGTACTAGACTATAGAAAAGTCATGCAAAGAAGCAAGATCATAACTGAAGGTTATAGCCCAAGTCCACAACTTCTGTTCATTATTCAGTATGTGGTGATCATCCACAAGCTTTATGATATTACTGACAAGGATGCTACATGAAACATTCATACACTTTATGTAATGAATTTACTGTAATAAACAGAAATTTTGAACTTGAACAGTAATATCTATGTAATATTTACATGAAAAAACTCTCTTAAAGGGGGTGAACATGTAGAATTGTAACCATCATTATTAAACAGTGGCATATATAATGTCAGTGAAAATATTGCTGGAGACATGCACTAATGTAAAATAAGAAAGTAGGGCTTGAAAGCATAAACAGTTATCTACTTAGGTGGTTTTATATTGGCATAATAATTCAAACCATGGAGCATCCACATGCAGATATTGCCCAAAAAGCAAACTTACTAAGAGCTTAAAGTTTGTAATGCAGGTGTGTGACATGATTTCCATGTGATGATAGCTGGGTACGGTATTATTCTATCAAATCAACTGGCATATTATCATTATTATTATTATTATTATTATTATTATTATTTTTATTGTATTTTGCAAATAAAACTGGATCTCGTAGCATACTGACAAGACAAATGTTGACAAAATTGCCAAATTTTGTAAGAGGTGTCTGGTGGCCTCATCATCAAGAATGGGCTTATCATTGCATAATGATGATCCTCACTGTATAGATCAATGGAAAGAACTATGATTTGCACAACCAATTGATTTTAACAAAATACTGATTTGATTTCTGTCATTAAATAAAACATCTTGCTGCTTGATGGAATATATAGCTCATACAGATAATTTGGCATTACCATTTAGTATTAAAACTCTTTAACAGACAAAAGAGCAGATACATGGGCCTTAGATTGGAACCTTTATAAATGGAAGTCATTACGAATAGCCTCTTTGGTTGCCCCAGTGATGTGTTGATTTTGCCCTGTTGTCTATTTTTAATACTGTTTATTTCATCTTTACAACCACCCAACAGTGAAATATTTCTGGCAAAAGACCATTTCAAAAAAGAAACATGCATGGTAACAGATCCAGCAAAATTATATGTTAAACTATTGTGGCAGTGAACAACATTATTGCAATGACATCTTAATATGCCAAGAATATATTTTACAGTAAAGCCTGTCTAAAAAGACCACCTGGCTTGAGACATGATACTGTATGCACAAACAAATCAAGCTTTTATATAGAGAAATTTCCTCCAAAGATGAAACATGTGTCTTGACAAACTGTGTTTTATTAGCACAAAGGGTTATCTCCCAAAATAAAAATCATGTATTCCCAAAATTCTTCAATGGCACAATCATATTGTTTAGGAAAACATTTCTTTTTTACAGTTACCTGCAGGAATCTGGCAATTTATCACAAAAGACATCACATATTTTCTGAAGGATTTGGTCATAGGACCATTCCTTCAACAAATGGACACAACAATGGACACAATGCTTATAACTACCATCCTGGATCAGCTTGCCTTGGCACCAGCTCTATCCTAAGATCTGGGATCAGCACCAAATCCTTAACAAAGGGTCCACTTCCACATTTTCACTGAATCTGCTGCCTATAAATATAAAGGTTCAAAACACTCAAAAAAATTGTATCTGTAAAAGATGTATGCCCCCACTGCAGATTTGTAGACCAAAATAAGTAACATAAAAGAACATCATTACTACATGTATATTATAAAGATATGGAATTCCTATTATCTACCTTGATTCTTGTATATGATTGACATCAATGACCAAAGCTGATTTTGTCTTTTTTTAAGATCTGGTAAAATAGTGATAAACATACCCAAGCACAAAAACTTTGTTCATGCAAATACGTGAATATTTTTGATGTTTGGAAAAAAAATTAATCAAAAGTTACTTCTTATTCTGTACAGATGCTCCAAAGAAAATTATTTCACACAAGTTTCTCTGACGATAATCTGACATTTATAGCAAATTTACAGTAATTTGAACTAAACCGATACCTTAACTTTGTCATCTGCAGTGTACTGTAATACTTTCCTTGGACATGTTTACATTATTGCAATTAGAGTTTTAACATTTCATCAAATAACTTAAAAATAATAAAATATTTCAATATCTGCTTAACTTGAAATGAGCTGCACCATAGAATTTTCCATTCCAGGTCTTGCCCCCATTTAACTTTAGTGTTCACTCATTACCTACCAGCCTGTATTATAGTAAATACCCATGTTTTCTGAATAACGCTGCTTTTCAAATTAATAAATCGTTAATTAAATGACAAGTTGTGCATTTACATAAATTTATCATTAATTTCAACCTTCAAATAAATTAAATATTCCTTGCAGTAGGTGTGATTTAGGCCTCGAAAATATGATACATAAGTGGTCATCAGAGCCTTTACAATGTGACTATTCTAACTACCACAAACATTGAATTTTTATTGCCAGGTACATTGTTTTAAAATTTGTATTCATTGCCTTGTTACAGATTTTTTCACCTTTAGTGGCTCAAGCCATTATTAGCGCCAACACAGCCATCAATGGACATCCATTAAGAACAGCTGAATGTGTATTTTTTGATTTTGTCATGAAAAAAACACGTGGAAGGGGTGACGCAGGTTCAAGATTTGAGGGACATGGCCAAAGAAATGGAAAACCTGTGATTACACAATGAAAGTGCAACGCAAATAATGACTATACATTTAAAACAATAATGGCACTTATTGTTAATATACAATGAAAAAAAATAAATAATTTCTTTTTTACAAAAACAATTTTTTCGATATATTACTTCTGAGTAGAAAATCTCCTAAAAATGACTAACATTCTCAAGTTAGGCAAAACAAAATATGTCTTTCAGATAGACCGTCCATCCCTGTTTTTTAGTATCAACCCTAGCACTTCCCCCTCTCCCCCGGTAAAAAGGTACCTACCTATCCTAATTTTAAAAACAGTGCAATGGGAAACACGTATTTTTGGAATTATCAAACAAAATTGATCACGTATGTTTACCTACAGCAGTACAGAAAGATTACCTAAAGTATTAAATACAAGGGTACAACAATTCTCAAAACTTTAGGAAGGAAATACGTCTCTGGTAGAGGTGTTTTAGAGACATGCTTCTGCTAAAACCCTCCCCCTTAGCAGCCATACCAGTGTGTTCTAGTATTTAAAAAATCGATAAAACTGGCCATTTCAGAGGAAAACATATGCCTATACCTTTTGAAAATCTTACACAATATACATTGCAAAATCGACCAATCTATTCACTGATCAATATCTTCGTTAAACAAAACTAGCAAGGCTTCCACGTGAATATCATTTAGAAAATTGATGTATACTTATATACCAAGCTTTACAGGTAAACATGACAGGCTATTGAAGCTGACTACTGACCATTTTCACAGGCTATATTCTTTATGCATTGATTAACAAATGCGAATGCTGAAATCCTTAATAAGATATAGACTGCCATGAAAGACCATATTTTGATAACAGAAAGGGTGGTTTCTCAAGACAACTTATTTTAAAACTTTTGCCAATAGAACATCTATTTTGCCAACCAGAAATACCTGCTCAATGCAGATGGTCTATAATGAGGTCCAACATTATTATAAAGCATGTGTTGCTACATAAAAAACAAGTCTTAAGTTACATGTAGTCATCGAAAACAGTGTTCTCCCAAGACAGGTTTTAGTGTGTTGTACACTTTCTTATAGAAAAATCCACTCATCCTTCTTTCTTTATCAAACATTTCTTCGGAGATGTATGTAAAGAATGAAATTTATCAAGGCTTTACATTGATGATGGCAAGCTAGCATTATGCTCGTTACAATCTGACGTACCAGTAAATTGCTCCCTGATATAAAAATATGAACTGATATATTTGGATTTGTGTTCAAAATACAAAACATGCTACTGGACATTGAAAATGAACCCAACTGTAAGCAGCTGAAAAAATAACATCAAAATACCCTTGTACAGAGAAAACGTTAATTTTTATTGAACCTCAATTTTAAAAATTTGCAATTTCCCGGGTCTCAAAATTGCCCTCTTTAATTCAATCGCAAATAAAAAAGACATTGTAAATCTCAACGCATTATTCAAAACAAATTTATGGAAAAACTACTATAAATATGGTGTTACGTATCGGTTCTTTTAAAGTAACATTAAAAAAAGAGCGAAGACAACAAGCTTTGTAAATTTTAACAAAAATAATTTATTTCCCTAGAAAACACGGTGAAAATATGAAAATATGAAATAAGACTTACGATTTGCGATGAAAATCCAAAACTTGTCCTAGAATTGTGATAAACATGCAAGTCCTGTAAATAAATAGTTCTAATTGAAGTAGTCTGAATCTCAATTCCGTTCCAAGATGGCGGATGATGACGTCAGACGAAGGTTTTACACAAATGTTCAGAATTTTCACTGTGAATCACAACTTGTACTGTTCTGTTCCAATTTAGAATTAATTTCACGAAATGTCTTTGTCCAAAGCTAGTTATGTATAGTTCTCCAGGGAAAATAACTATTATTTAAAAGGTAGAAGTACAGATTAAATATTTACCAAGAACACCTTTTCCACAGACTAAGCATGGTTGTGGTCCTTGTGATTGTTTGTCGCTACTTGATAAGTGTGAAGCCCACAAAATTCTTTATAGCAATTTGTGTTACAAAATTCAGTTGATCCTTGCAATAACCATTTACATTTATTTAAACCAATTTGAAATGGCATATATATTATCACCACATATTTAATTAAAATTTATTTATAACTGAATATAAATTTATGATATAAAAAATATCCTTGAATAAGGTGCTAACAAAGAGCACTCGTCACGAAACTGTTACAGAGTTGATATGGGAGTATAAAGATCTTACCGGGAAAACAGTAAAATATCCAAAGTCAAATTATGATTTGGTTCTTCTGTCCGAAAAACTTTAAAACATTAAAAACTTTAAAGAACCTAGGAAAAATATTAAGGATGTTCTTGATAAAGTAAAATTATTGCCGTTGAAAAAATTTAACAAATTTGATCTTGACGTGATAACACCAGATTTAGTTAACGCTGATTTAACGAATAAAATCAACGAATCCAAAATAGAATTTATACGCGATGGCGCAGAATTTGTTTGGTCGACGTTCAAAATCATACACAACACCGGTGGTACTGTCGATGCTACAATGAATGATATTCGTTCTAGATCAATTATTGATCATCTCGACGGTGTACAAAACTATATTTTCAGAATAAAGTTTATTATGTCGACGGATGATGGTATTTGGATTATTCGTGATAAACGTGATCCTGTATGAATATCTCGTCGTAATGAAAATATTATAAAGATAAATAAAAACTCAAAACCAGGAATACTAACTGGAATCGATAAGCCGTACAAAGAACGAGGGTATCCTGTAACCGCGGTCGTATATGCGGTTTATAAACTCAATGATCCTAACGCTGGAAAACTCCTAAAGATGAAAATTTCTAAATTGAATTGTGTAGCTGAGTGAGTTACAGAGCACTTTGCAAACGCGATGCGTGGGAAAGGTTTAACAGATATAAGACGTAAAATAATAAATGCGTGGGCAAAA